>JAAMPI010000081.1:11271-71240 GCA_013054445.1 Cudoniella acicularis | reverse complement strand
GGGGGGAGGTTATGGTGAGGTGTTTGATGGATTGAGAATGATACTTGGGAAGAGATGCTTGGAGGCGGGCTGGGGTTTATCCTGAGAAGTTAGGATCGATTGTGAAGTCAGTTTTTGCGGAAGTGGGCAGACAAGATTGTGTTGAACTCGGACAATGCATATGGAAAGCTATGTCATTGATCTTGTTTTGATTCTCTTGCAGAGGATTACGTATGAATTGAGAGAATGAATCGGTGGCTTGGTTTTACTGAATCAGTAAATTGAATTTACTCACATGGCTTCTGTTCAGGTACAATTTGCACTTTACATATGCTGAATCATGAATTTCCTCTGTTTAGCCTACTTCCAGAGTTTCTTTAGATGTGATCATTACTATTGAGGAGTGAGAAAGAATTTTCAGTCATGTTTCGAGTCTTGGATGTAGTGGTATCTTTGATTGATCAGGGGGGCGCAAATGAGGGAGTATAGAATGGAACACTTGAAAATTATCAAATGAGTGCTAATTTAAAACAGATCTTTAGTATAGAAGTCAAGGAAGACGATAAATTGTAGGGATGTTACATTATTATAATGTTTTAGAGAGGTGAAATGGTGGTTGCTCTTTGAAATGCTGTACGGTAGTTAACCAGGTCTGTCTCACGACCCCCTACAAAATAGAAGGTTAACCTTGCAACCTAGTACAATTATGTTTGAAAAGAATATATTTAGATCGCAGGACCTAAATCTCTTACAAATTTTAATTATTTTCTTAGCAACCATAGAAATCAATATATTTGAATTAAGATACGAATCCCACCACAACAGCAACAACGACTAAACTCCAAAGCAACTAACAACACCAACACTAACATATTTCTATATATATTTAAACCTAACTAGATGTCAAGCCTAAGCAATTTCCAAAACCCAATAGCTCTTCCACATGTCCACACGTCGACACGTCCACACACCAGAGCCGAGCAACAACCTCTCCACTAGATTGCATATTCAATTCCAAGTCATATTTAAGTAACTACCGGCAAGGCCTAAGCCCGAACTCAGTAAGTTCAACACAGAAGACGTGTTCAAGAGCTTGCAGAACAAGCGAAGTACTGATAGAAGGCCGTCAATGAAGTAGATTGCTTTGTTTATTTACGCGTATTGTGTTATGTGGCGGTAGTGACCGGAGAGACAGGCAAAAGGATTGGTATACGATTAATGTGAAATGAAATTATAAAAAAAAGAAGTTCAGGAGTTCGGCGCCCAATGCCTTGTATATCACCTCCGCCGCGGGAACGAAGACGTATTTTCGCCGACCACTCTCTCCCCCGAATAATATATGAATTTTCAGCTGCATCACTTTGTTGGCAAAATCATCTTCTGAGCGGAATAGATATTGTATTTATAGACTACCTACTTGTAAGTTGCTTGTGGAAAGGTTTGAATGAATTTGGCGAGTGATATTCATTGGTTTGACTGGCATTTCAGCACCTTAGAAATGCGTTGAATGACAACCACTGAATCCGGAGAGCAGGCGTAGAAAGAAGATAACTTTTAACACTCTTCTGGTTATTTGAAAAGGAGGAAGATAATTCTATACGTGAGTTTTAGAGAAATCAACAGGAAAGCACAAAGAAGAGTCTATCCTGAAAGCCTTCAAGTTATCAAATTCTCCTCGCACGGAACGCTCATTGAGTTTTCTCGAAGACTGAAATTATCTTTGGCAATCGTGTCTCATCGCTCTTAAATAAGAACATGGCAACAAGTTAACCGATGAAGGAAAATTTGTTCAAGTGGGAGATGAGATGGATTTGTTGTTGAATATGTATAGCAGGAATTTATTTAGTGCTCTCGGTGCTCTGAGCAAAATCTGATGCAAAGGTTTATTATTGCGGTAGCTTTGTAACCCCTAGAAGCACCCCAAGCAGAAACAGATGAAAGACAATAATGCTTCCTGAGGCTCAGATTCCGTTGCGCCAATTCTAGTACCTATTGTATTAAGCGTCCCTAAGCTGAAAACACTAACGATCTCCGCGGCAGAAATAGCAGCTTTAAAACAGCAACTCAACGCACCACCGAAACTCAAATAAAAGGTAGACCTTCTATCTTCTCGTCGTGATATCGCGGAGCAGCTCAGCGTTAAATTTTCCTGAAGTTACATTTTAATATGGGCTTTCAAGACGGTGAGAACATAAACCACCACAGCTATCCCTATTTGAACTTACGAAGATCTCCGTAGAAGAAAGACACTGACATTTTCAAATGGAAGTGGAACACTGAAGCAAGATAGGTAGAGGAAATGAGATGCAATATTACTACTAATCTAAGATTATATGTTTTCCTCTTCTTTGTCTGAGTACCTCTCCTCTTGCAACTGTATTTTCCCTCAAACCCGCCGATTATTTTGTAAGTACCTCTCTTCCTCCCTCGTACTCTCCCCGAATGTCTTCTTGAAAATACTTCGGGTCAAATCTCGGCACACCAACATGGATATTCGTTAGGTTGGATGTGTTCGTAAGGCCAGTAAGGCCAACTTCGTCTAGATGTGTGATTTGAAAACCTCCTCTAACTCACTTCCTCCATTTCCCTTGGAAGCATATCAGCCTCCTTGATGGATCTCCCCCCCGAGGTTAAGTCTAGGAAATCAATTCCTGATTCCTCCGCCGCGTGGGTTGTGCTTGTGAATATCTCTCCTTTTATGAGTACATCTCCTCCACTCTCAGGCTCTGCGATTCTCTTCTACACGTCTTCCATCCACAATGCTCTCAATGGATTCTGTGATGAGTCAGTCAGCTGCGAAGTTGGACGGATGTGCAGTGGTTTGAAGCTGACCTTTGGGAGGATTGGTGGTGGTGGGGAGGACGCCGGGCCGGGGCCATGGTAGCCAGAACTTCCACGAGCCCCGGGTGCCACTTGGTTCCATTCGCGCAATGCAAATATAAACCCATCTATTTTTCCCAAGAATTGTTTTTAGAGTACAAATTTCGTTGCACTCTAATATCCGAGATCGTGAGGACAAGTCTAGCAGTTGGGCTCTCATATATAGCTTCCCAGTATTCGGTGTGCTCCCCCCCCTCTCCCCAGATATCTTTTCCCTCGCAGTTTATTGGCGCCTTGAGGGTGGGGGAGAGAGAGGGAATATTTGATGACCGATTGTGGCCTATCGAACTATTGCGGTTCTCGTACCATTTTGCAGGCGCTGGGCCTGTCCCCTCCCTCTCCCCTTTAGACTGTTGTGGCTTTTGACGCTTGTTTTTTAGAGGAGAGAGAGGACTGCCTTTGTTGCAATTCTCGGACCTTGGGCAACTGACATAGCTGTTGCAGCCACCCAAGGTTCAGCTGAAGAACCTGGTTCAGCCATTGCCCCTCCCTCTCCCTTTTTGATTGGTGTATTTGAAGGCTTCTGATGTTTGTGTTTAGGGGAGAGGGAGGGCTGTGAGCTGGACCTTGGGTAGCTGGCTTAGCTGATGCAGCCACCCAAGGTCTGCAAGATTGTCGATATTTCTGCACAAATCCTGTCTTTGACATCTTGATAACTCTCAGAAGGTCAACAAGACTAAGCTCGTCTCGAGTGACATGAAGGGGGCCCCAGACTAATGCTTAAACGCTGAGCGGACGTCGGTGATCGGCGCCACCTTCTCATTGATGTTAGTAGAGCCAAACACCTTTGTCGGGGCCGGTGCGCTCTCGACGTTCCTTGAAAATCCACAGAAAGGGATAGCTTTCAAGCCAAGTCGTAACATGGATCTAAGGAGTTCCTTCCCCCAGGAGACCGTTTTGGTTCATAATTCGGTGAAACTTTCTGGTCTGTCCTTCATCGATAGCTTGTCTTGCTTCGCCTTGACTGGAACCAATGGGTTTCATAAGGACCCCATTTGGAACGCACAACCACAGATATACTGTCGTCGAGGAGGCTGTGTTGTTCGGCAAGACTGCGTTGCTTGGGGATCATGGGTTTATTTCTCTTCACAAGCTCTGCCGTAGAGCAGTGGAGCAAGAGAGCAGGGAACCCAGAGGTCTAAAGACCAGAAGAAAGCAGACCTGACATGTCAGCAGGGACGGATAAAGTGGAAGAAGTTAATAACTTACTGGCTTGGCTTGTACGGCACCCCGGAGTTTGGCCAGGCAGAGCGAGTCAAGTGGCTTAAGAAAAGCATTTTCAATGCCCCCCTTGTAATATATACTAGGATACTAATAAATTCTCGACTCTTATCCCTGTTTTGCCTTTATAACCCGACTAGATTTTAAAGCTTCTTATATAATAATTCGTTTTAAGGTCCTTCTAAAGCCTATTAAGAACCCCTTCTTATTAAAGTTATATATGTTTTTAGCTATAATATAGTATTTTTTTAATAACCTAAACAAGCTAGATTAAAAGACAGAAGTTAGCGTGTTTTCTTCTTAATATAATAAAACAAATATAGAAAATCAACTAATAGTCGTAAAGAAGAGAATAAACCTTAGGGCGTACTTAGTAGAGACGCGTAAATTGTTAATATTACGTAGATAGAGGCTCTTAAGCCTAATACTATAACGCCTTATAAACTGCCCTACCTAGTTCTTCCTAACGCTCGCTCCCCTGATCTCTTTAACTAGATTCTTAACGATATGACTAGTCGGTGGCATTTCTTAGTCTGTTAGGTTATTAATTCGCGTAATCAGGATCTCTTCCTACTCGCTAGTAAGGCATTAATACCAGAATAAATTAGCCTCCTTTTTAGACTTTATAAGGCCACGAATGCGCTTTAAGAGCATACTATAGTCGTACCCATATTTTGCTATAGTATTAGAATAATTTGTGTATTCTCCGCTTTTGATTATAGTAATCACGGTGTTAATCTGAGCTGATTTGTCGACTCTAGCCATATTTTAGTGTTGAGGGTAAATTTTTTAAAAAAAAGCGGGATTTGGTGTGGGTGGGCATTGGCACGGGAAATCGGTTACCTAAAGAAACTTCGTCCTGAAAGCATTTAGCTTAAACGTGGTATATTAGGGCGAATTCACGCTACATTTTATGGCTGGAACTACCCAGGATATTTTCTGTGTATATATTAGCAAGATTCATTACGGCCACGTGACAAACAAGTGCTTAATAAATTCTTTAAGGCTTTCTCAAATACGAGTACTCGTAGTCAAATCAAGCATATACTACATATTCTATTTAAAAGGATTTCATGAAGTAAAATTGTGTAGTATAGAGCCTGCGAGGATTCATGAAACTGGGAATCACTGATAATTAAATCTGCTAGTCTTTGTCTTCTGTCTAGAGTTATACAACCGTAGAGGAAACCCCCCCCCCCCCCTCCCTCTCCTTTAAGGTAAGCTATTACCACCAAATTTCAGCTATATTTGCTTATTTCGACCATCCGATTAATTCTCCACCCGACTAAACTATATCCTGACACCTTCGAAGCTATGCGGAAAAATGCAAAATGGGTGCAGAGCTGAGGTGGGGGTGGAGTAGGTAAGCGGTTAATTATGGGGTGATTTTCCCGGCACCTAGTCCTGAGCTTCCAGGCATCAATCCTAAGTACACCGCGGGCTTCAACATCAAGCCTTGAAGTCAATGGCTGTGATCGACTTCTCCCACCCCCCAAATTAAACTTCAATCATTACCAAAGGGCTAATCTTCATGAAAATATAGATGGCTCGTTGGCCGGTCCGAAAACTAGAGCTCAATGCTCCTTCCCTCGAAGAGCTCGTCGAGCCGGTATCGGCAGGTCTCTTTTCCAACTTCCAACACTCGTCCGTACAGGTCGTCTCCTGTCCCGACCTCCGCCAGGCGCCGTACAATCTTGCAGCTTCTGGATTATGTGGAAATCCCCGCGTCGCAGACATTGGCGGACCCCCGAACCTCGCACCGGTCCCAAAGCTCGACCGCAAATACTCTTTCGTTGATATGGTGCAATTGATGGAGATGGGACACACTGGGGCTGTGCTTGGGGCATCTGCGGGCCCTTTCCACGAGATCGGTGTCAATTCTGAGCTCATGCCGAACTGGAGCTATGAAGAGGATGCGGTGACGAATCGAACACATTATGCCAAGATTGATGAGAAGGGAGAATGTCTCTGTGAGAGGCTCAATTCCACGGACTTTGGTCTGATGGCCAATCTATTTGGGTGTGATGGAAGTTCAGGCAAAGTTCTCAAAATCACAGCCAAGATACGAACGGGAGGAGACAATTTCACGACCACAATACAGAAAGCCTTGAAAGCCAAGTTCAATGACCGTGTGATCAGCATAGGTGGAGTTTTTGTCATCAAGAAGGGCAAGGCGAATCTTCATGTCATGCCAGACTTCAGTTCCACTCCTCTCAAGTCTAGAGAAGAAGTGGAGAAATGGCTGCGGTACTTTGACATGACGGCACCGCTTGTTTGTCTTTCCGTTTTTCACTCGCATGATCCAGGACTGGATCTACGGATGGAACATACGCATTGCTTTTCTGATCACAATGAAGGGGGCCATTATCATGATGACATCACTCCTGCTGAGGTGGAATATGAAGCATACTTCAATGTTGCGGATGTTCTCTACCGAATAGACTGGCCAGAAACTTGAACAGTTTTTTACTTTCAGCAGCAATAGTCCCAAATATCGAGTGATGCGCGACCTAGAATCCAATAATATTCTCCACTCCGTCGTGCTATGTCGCCAGTGCGAAAATATCCATCTTTGTTGTGGGCCGCCAGAGTAGCCTCATCATCGAAGAGATATCTTTTTGTCATTAGCCCAAATCATCTTCTTGCCGTTGAACATTTCTCGTAGTCTTAACTTCTTTGAAAACATATGCGGGGGACCTGACCAAGACCACTCCTTCCTGACCTTCAGAGAGCTTGATATCAATCCAAGGGAATACCTTTCCAACAGAACCCCGCGGTGTTTCCCCCGGCTCAAGATCAATTTTACACATCGCCCCAAACTCAGTCGCTCCATACCTCGTCGAGATAATTTTACTCCCTCTTATCTCAGTCAAAAAAATCCTGCATAGGCTTCGGTAAAGCACTCCATCCACACAACATGGCCCTAAACTTACGAATTCTTGCTCGAACATAAATCCAAGCCGACCTGAAGAACCAATACTCCTTGCTAAGCGAGATGTTCCGTGCAGCCTGCGACTCTGCTTTCGCAGCTACAAAAGCCTTTGGAAGCTGCCCTGATACATAAACAAACTGCGTCTTCAGCTTTGCAGGACCACACTACAAAGCCACATACCAGCTTCACCGCAACTTCGCCAATCTACAATTCCCCGCATGCCAGCAAGTCCCTGTGCGTAGCCTTTCTACCTTTAGCCCTCAAATATGAATCAAGTCCAAAAGAAAAAAATAGCAGAAAGCCTGAGACCCTGTAGTATAACATTATAAACAATCGTGAAATCGGCTCCGGCAACCCAGACTCCATTCCATGGGGCGAGCTCGACGCACCGAACGGTAGTTTCCAGCGCATTCAGTTTCCCCTCCCTTCCTTTCCTCGCCGTAAAATCTATGGCAGGAAAGGTAAAATTTAGTAAGGAGAGGAAGGAAATGAAAGGACCTACCTCTGGCAAGGAAAGGAAAGGAGTAGAATCTATAGCAGGAAAGCCGGGGAAAGCTACCGTTAACACGTAACTTATTTTTTAGTATAGTTCTTCGCCTCACTTATACCCTCCGTACCCTCTACCTACCTATCTTTTAATAGGTATACCACCTAAATCTAAGTACTTAGCTATCTTTTATATTCCTTACCTCGCTTACCTAGTATATACACCCTCTACCTATTTCCTAGAAGTTACGATATACCTAGGTACCTATCTTTTAGTAGATATACCACCTAAATCTAAGTACCTACCTTTCCGTTTCCTCTCAACCCTTATGGCGAGGAAAGAAAAGGAAAGGAAAGGAAAAGGAAAGGAAACGGCGAGGAGGGGAAATTGAAAGCGCTGGCAGTTCCCAGTCCGACAACGACAGCTATGTCTTTTAACGCATAATTATAACGCCAACATTCCCGTCGCCGACCTGTCTCTCGGCACCCCTTATAGCTTCCGCGGCCAATACATTAGAACTGACTAATATGGCCGCCTTGGCAGCAAATATATACGCTTCAAATGCTCGTATGGAGAGAGGCGCGCAGTATGGATGCCATCGGATCATTTCCCAGTCGCAGTATCAGATGCATGGGCTGCGGCAGAACTAGGGAACAGCTGCTGATTTCAGTCATTGTGAGCTCACTCTGATAAATTAAGAAATAAGTAGTGAAAGGTGAAATGAGGCGCTGATATGCGAGGCAAGAATTCTATATTTAGCGATTACTACCAGAGTCAGACGATGAATGGAGGCACTTGGGGCATGGATCCGGTTCTTGGGGTTGCGGGCTCGCAGGAGTACTATAATTTCACGTTTGAGGGTTTGCCGGCTGGGTCTTTTACGGATGATAATAGGACGATAAAAAGGATGATGAGAGGTTTATTCTTAGTGGAGTGCTGAATGGCAAGTAGAGAGGTTGGAAACAAGCGGGACTGTTGGCGTCTTGAATAAACCCGCTTAATTAGAGCACCCTCATTTCTTTGGAAATGTTCAGTTTATTGAACAACATTCAATATAACCTTTTCGCACATATCCTGGGGAAAGCAGAACAAGATATTCAGGTTTGATGTCTGAGGAGAAAGTTGAAGTTTCTTACCGGAATTTTTCCAGACTATTTTATGTTTTCTCTTACATATCATACTAAATTCTTGTAGATATGTGTCTGCTTTAGGGGCTGCATCTCCCTACTATATTTGAGTAGAATTGAGCAAGATATATCGAGCGAGTCAGCGGTCCCCACTTGGCATATGTGGAGAATACCTTGAGAGATTCAACCTCGTGAGGTATATGCATCTAGCGCAGCAAAAGGCTAATAAGTATATATAGTGCGATCCTTCTTTCCAGGTTCCAAGTTCTATTATTTAGCTCCCACAGTCTTCCAAATTGAGATTTCACATCCACAGCATTGGTCCAAGATGGCCCCGCTTATCCTCAGCCATCCCACTTGACCCCACTATCTTCTGCCTCCACGATGGTCCTTATATTATGAAGTCGAGCAAGTTCCTTTAGCTGTTGAAATGCAGAGTTTAGATATATATTTTTCTACTTCGGACGCATGGCTTGGACATCGAGCTTTGCGAGCACCCCATCTTTGGAATCATGCCTCAATGGTCATGAGACACGATTAAATCGGCCCTTGTCACTTCGATCTACCAATCATCTTTCAAAGCGGGGTATAAGATCTTCTATTGGATTTTCCAGGAGCCAATCAAGGCCGATGAAAGCCGCTCCTTCAAGCTGCCGGCAAATAATAGACCCGTGCGAAGGTGGGGGTAATGCACAACGTGAAGCAATGCCACGTCGATGTCCCTCCTTCCTTTTGTTTATAACCCAGCTTCTTTCCTTCTTCGTCTCTATCCAAGTCGTCATTATAGTCACAAACCTCACAATCCAAATTTCCAAGTACAATATTCGATTCAGGTTTAAGCGTCAGATATCCTCCAAAATGTCATCCACTATCGAAGTTCAAGTTAATATGTGCGGATCTGACTGTAAGGCTCTCTGATCTCTGCGTTTTTCTGTCCCCGCATGATATATTTAGCTTTGCAAGAAATACAATTGCTGATGTTGAAAAGGCTCATGCGGTGCTTCCTGCAGCTGCGATACCTGCCCCGTGCACAAGGAGTAGGCTTTTTGCTTGTGTAGCACCAACCGTTGCGGTGTTTGAGAGGAGAGCCTGGTAGTCTTGCGAAAGTTTCGTGTCAATATTTTGATGTTAGGGAGAGGAATTCCTTGGGAGGCCGTTAAATACGGGAGGATGTTGATTTGTATTAGGATAAGCAAATGTCTTCCTCGCTTTTGCTATCCCAGGCATTGTAATCTTTGCAGCAAGCGTGTTTCGTCTATTGTCTTGTCCTTTTTGTGTTTTCTATTACAGTCTCCATAATTGCCCCAATACCTCCTCCGTCTTTCCAGCCGACCAAACTCCCAAAACGCCCAAGTCTCTAAAACTTTGTCTTGTACGCAAATCTACTAGTTATTCCGTCCGCACACTGTCAGCCTCTTCATCGTCGTCTGAGACTAGCCGCCGATGCCGAAGCTAAATCGGCAACTCCGAACTTCCACTCTCCCTCCACTTACCCTTCACCCTTTCCAAAAAACCCCTTATCTCCCCTGGATGAATCCCACAAAACAGCCCCATAACCCCCAACATCAGCAGCCCATCAAACACATACGAAAACCACTCATGACCCAACAAATACCTATTATCACCCTGCGCGAATTCCACAACTCGAAACACAGACCGAACTAAGATCAATATGCTGGAAATGTACAAAGCATAGAGATGTCTTTGTCATGGTATCGAACCCGATAATACACGCATGGTAGGCCTGTTTAGCATTCGGACGTGAAAGGCTAGCGCTACGACGACGAAGAAGGCGAAGGATAAGACTTGGGCCACGAGGCCTGCGAGTATGATGACCTCGCCTATCTTGTTGAGGGTGGGTTTGTTGTGTATAACCAGCAATTTGCCACCTTCAATGTCATTGTCATTAGCAAACTTGATAAATGCCCCGCTTTACTAATATCGAGCTGACCACTCCTTGTTTTCTATATGAAGTGCTGTCTCCGCCTAGGGATGCACGTGATATGAAGCTGAAGCAAGGAGATATGTCTCTCCGTTGTATACGGTGAAAACCTTAGAGAGGAAAGAAGTAAAGGCTAATTTTAGATTAGGTAGAGTAAATATTTAAGGTCTCTAGCAAGGGAAAGAAGGCCTTTTCGGGCCCCTTGTTAAAAGTTAATAGTTTCTAGTAAGCATATAAAGAGGGTAAGCAGGCCTGAACTGAAACTGAGCCGGCCCTATCCGAGCCTAAGCTAAGGCGGCGCTGCTCACTTGGGCTATCGGGTTAGGAAGTGCTAACATTTCTGTCGTATAACACCGAATAGCCGAAAAGCAAGTAGATCCGGTTAAAAGAATTCCAAGGTCTTCCTAGCTCTGTTTGACAGAGCTGTCGACATGAGTCTGCGTAATGCTAAGCAATTCCAGCATTATTTACACGAATTAGGCAAAGCACGAGTTGATTAGCACGTAGCAATGCAGTTTAGAGGGAAGATCGTCATATTTCAAACTAATATCAAAGCTATTACCCTATAGTTTAAGCATATTTGGGTGCCATTCTTGCCATTTCAAGGTGAGCCCCTGGCCATTTGCTCATTGAACCACGCAGTGCGCTCCTCTTCCTCCCACTCACCTTTTCCGTAGTTCACAATATGCAAAGGAAAAATTAAGAGTCGTGCCGAGTTAATCCAGTCTCAAAGAGTTACTCATCGTTAAGACTCTAATCGAATTGTTTTAGAATATTCTGCTTCCAGATCTTGTAATCTGACAATTTCTCCAGGTTATACTTATCCTGAAACAGTTTCTTGTGTGTATCACGTCCACCCTTCGTCAGCGACTTGGCTGCATTTGACTTGGCTTCCCTGTTGACTTGCAATTTGAAAGTTTTTACATTCGGTTGGCTTTTGAGCTCGCGTCTGACATCGACGCGAAAGTCCTAGATCTTCCAAACCGTGCCAACTTTGTCTGGGGCAACCTTTAGCTTCTTCCATATCTCTTCGCTATCTCCCATGAGCAAATCCTCCATCATTTTCTTAGCAACGCGGGAAGATAGCTTGTTCGTTTATTATGCAAACAAACGCCACGGAATTTCAACTCTGCCAATGATACGTAGGATTTGCCTCCCTTGTCGACCTCAAAATTGGAGACGGCACAGCTGCAGGTTCATCCGCACAAGGCTAGCGGAAGAGGATTTCTTTTCCCCAGCCACATGTTTGAACATGAGCTTAATCCCACCTCCCTTTCTCAAGTCTTGTTTGATTTGAACGTTAACCCCTACTAAGATAAAACCGACCGATGAAATCCAGGATCTACTCCCTTACATTCTACTCTTCACATTCAGAACAATCAGCACAAACAAATTAAACCAATGAACTCTACTCCCAATCCCAGAACCACAGCCTCATCCTGCCCCCCAACCTCCTGGGCACCTTCATCGGCATTCTACTTCCTCCTCTCCCTCGCCCTAGGCTGCATCTCCCATCCTCGCGGCTCCCTAACATTCAACCGCTCATCTCGCGCCTGGCGCCTCTCACCTATATTTCTCCTCATCGAGAACATCCAAATTCTCACCCACCTCTTTCAATGTGTCAGATCTCAGGGATGGACATGGGATTGGAAGGCAGTGAGGATTTATGCGTTTGCGATTTTGGCGTTGAGGGAGGGGAATGCGTGGAGGCAGGGGGAGTATGATGCCTTCTTTAGGGAGGAGGGGAATGAGAGGTTTTTGGTTGGTGAGAAGGGTGGAGAGGAGGAATTTGTGGCTGTACGGAAGGGATGGGGAGAGTAGCGGAGGGAGGTGGAGGTGGAGAGGGGGTTCAGAGGGATGGAATTGAGCCTGAGGGTTCGAGGCTTACGAGGCGGGCTACGGATGGGATGGAGGAAGGTCGGGGATCTGCACCTGTTGCCAGCGCAGAACGCTCAAGAGTCGGTGACCCCACAAGGCTTTCTTTGGAAGACTGGTTTACTATCGGCAGCTGGGTTCCATCTAGCAACGGTCACAGAGCGCTGACGGAGGGCGAAACGATGATCGCCAAGAGGAAGGCAAAACGATTGCTGGATGCCAGGTTTCGGAGGAATCTGGAACAAGTGCAGGATTACGAGAAAGGCCCCACCTTTCGACTGAGTCTTTGGTATCCTATGGTAGTGCAACTGGCGAAGGCGACCTTGGTATCTGGAGCACGGTTTACTATCTCTGTGGGAATGATCTACCTGGCGTCTTTTCTTGTTATCGAAGGATATCTTTTTGTAGCGAGAAAGCCGCTGAATGACGATGATCGAGCGAAAGCTTTAAAACCACTTCGAGAATGGGGAAAAATGGAGCCGGTCTTTAAATACCACAAACTACCGAGACGTGGAAAGAGGGGAATCTTTCTAGCGTCAGCCTCGGCGGAGGTGTGGGAGGGGGTCTGGGTGGCAGTTGCATTGATGGCAAACATCTTCTTTCTCTGTTGGATCTTTGATTACAGTCTACTCGGAAGGGCCAATGTCCTGTTAGAATTAGCACTCGAGAACTGCACCATGCTTGCTAAAGCCTTCCAAAAGCCATGGTATTGGTGGCCGTACTTGTTCCCCTTACGCCCCTCATGTTCATCGTCATCATCGCCATCACCGTCTCTGAAGGCATTGCTTTGTTCTCTGGCCGTGTTTTAGTAGCTTTGGCAACAGGGATTCCTATTATCATCGCTCTGGGTGTTGAGGAGACGGTTAAGGATTATCAGGAACACTTCTCCAAGGTGCCGGATAGGCGGGAGGGCCGGTTCGTCCCAGCTGCCACAGCGATCACGACGGGTGCGCTGGCCTTCGTGGCGTACTTCGGGGTTTTGAGTGTCACAGGAGGTCTTTCGTACGATTGTTCAACCACAGAGCAGAAATCATTTTACAATTTCTTAGGTTAGCAGAACGTGGAGTGTTGCCCGCGTGGGCGCGGGGTCAAGCGAGGGGCATAGAAATTCAGTAAAACCTCGCTTTTTCACGAATTCTTCGATTAGGGATCCTGGGTAAAGGAACGCTTATAAACTGAAGACAATAAAGTCCATTCTACGAAGTACTGCTGGTACTTCTGGTATACCTTGTGGAATTTAATAACGAAAAAATGCGCTTGCGTGTTCGATACTGGTGATATATCTTGGAACTAGCACTTGCAAGATCAAATGTACGGGAACTGATTGGAAGATTGAGATATCACTAGAGCTGACGAAACTGCTTGGTCATTAACATCGTGGATCTCATTATTCTCGTAGGACATGGACTATCATAATTCATCATCGGATTCTGTTTCAGAGCCAGAAACAGGTGCCGGCTTGGCTTGAGCTGTTTTTTTCTGAAACGGTAATTCTCTCTTTGGTGGAATAGCATCGCCTTTTGGTGGTACCCTCGAAGATGATGCTTCCGCAGGACTCTCTCTACGGTTTCGTCAGGTGGGAGGCGGTGCTGGTGCTTCGTCTTCTGAGGCCTCATCTGCCGTCGACTCGTCCTCAGGTGGAGGTGTTTGCGGTTGAACCTGCTCAGATTCATTTGGAGCTTCGTCGACATCCATATTCTCGAAACCTATTCTCAGGAAATCAGAGTTAGCATACTTCTTCCAAAGATTTCTGGGAGTAGAATGTTCCAGGAGCTGTCAGACATTGGGAGTATAAAGTTTTAGGAAGGGAATATGCTTCGAGAAATTGGGAGCTTACAGAGCTGACCTAGTACAGTTTGTAAGGGTCTTGAATGTGGAAGCGCCGCAGATGGTGTTCTCGAGTGGCGATGACTGACGGGCGGGAAGCAACGATCATCGGAAGGCATCTCTGTTGACATCTATGCCTGCACTTCGTATGGGAATCTTCTTGTTGCCGGGTTTGTGTTTATTCTGATCGTCATCGTCGTTCGGATCTTTAATGCTCGAACCTGAAGATGCATTGGATGAAGCTTTGCGGGTATTATCACGAGTATTTTTTCTCATACTGGGAGTGTTTGAGAGCAGATGTAAGTAGTTGCCAACACACGACGACTATCGCCTCGGTTTGCTTACCAGATAGTAGCCTCCTCCGACAATAGCTACAACAAGCACCCCTCCTACCAGCAGTACCGGCATTGATACTGTTGTTACTACTCCCGCTACTCCTCCTATTGCCGCCACCGCTGCCTTCGCCGCTGCTATCTTCGCCGTCGCTGCCGCCGCTGTCGCCGCTGCCGTAGACGCTTTCCACCACGCTGCTTGCCACCCGTAGCATACGATCCCTCGATCGGTACCAGCAGTACATTACTTCAATGCCTTCCTCCAAAGCAACTCTTTGGTGGGAACAACCCATGCCAACACCACTCCTCACAGTGACGAGCATTGGACCGTTGGTATGTCCTAGGGCATATTACCCCGCAACCCAGATTCCGATTAATTCTCTGAGCACTTTCACGGCATATTGCCCATCGTACGTGGCTCTACCCCCTCTCCCTCCCCCCTTACAATCCTGCTACTAATATGTGCGAATAGTAGCTACGCATTCATGGGCATCTCACCGGCTGGCGTTTATGGCGAATGTATATCGACTTCTCGTCCGGCTATAATTTCATTTATTACACAGCTATTGCCACCACCGGACCCTGGACGTTAACATCTAGGACCTGGGGAATAGGTCCTATAGGAATTATGACCGCAGTTGCGATCAATGGTTACAACTTTGCGCAAACTACAACTTCAATCAGTGCCTCGTCTAAACCGTCCTCCACAGCTTTGTTTTCCACGACCTCATCTTCCATAGCCTCGTCATCAACCTCAGCAAGTACATCTACAAGTAGCAACAGCTCCACAGATCTCTCAACCGGAGCCAAAGCAACCATTGGTGTCGGCGTTGCACTGGGCATTCTGGGCATCTCCTTTACGCTAGGCACATGGTATTTCATTCGGAAACATTTACGCAACTCGAATTCGCCCTCGGCTACTGACAGGAATTATGGCATGGGGATGAGGTCAGAGTTAGAGGCGTCAAATAAGAAGCCACAATGATGGGGATATAAAAAAGCGCCGGATACTACACGGCGGTATGAATTTGATAGCCAGCAACATATTGTTTTGCAAGAAATGGATACAGGTAGACAGAAATACAAGTTTTGTTTTAGCAGTAACCCATGTCTTGTTAGATATCCAGATGCGTGGGATATGCTGAGTGAATCTACTCTTAACCAATAAACCACCCTTATCCCTTTTAAACCCCGAGGTTACAAGGGGAGGCTAACCTGTACATCTGAGCATACTATTAGTTATGTTATCCCCTGTTCAAAAAGTCATACAAGAATGATTTGTAACACAGAGTATTGAATTAGAGATTAATATTTATTAAACATCTCAAGAGATCAAGTTACAGGCCATCTTTTTGCTTTGAACCAAACTCTGCAATTATTATTCAAAAAGGTTGCTAACCAAACGGCTTCGAACAAATCCCCACCACCATCTCATGATGATAATCGGCAACAAAGGCCTCGCAGAACCCAAACCACCCTCATGAAATCGGAAGAGGCGGTGCAATCGCCAACGCCTGCAAGGTAATATCATCAACATTGAGTGCATTGGTATTATTCGTAAGAACCGCAAAGGCAATTCCCTGTAATTGCTCTGGGATATTGGCGTAGCCCTGGCCGGCTCCGGTAATCTGAAGTGGAACATAGGCCGGCTTGTTGGCCTGATTGAGCCAGCCAATAAAAAGGGTGTCTTGCTTTCCTACATCTTGGTAAGATCGAGGGAGAAGTTCAATCCAGTGGCGCGTTCGTAAGTTGCGGTGCAGCCATAGGTAAAGCCCTTCACAGCCATCTGAGGGAGGATGCCAATCAGCAAGTTGACTTCGCAAGATCCGGGAACGACGAATGGCTCGAAGAGATTGAAGACTAGCTTGCCGGTCAAAGGAGTATCGAATGCAGCGACGTTAGGAATCTTCCTTTACGTCAAACGGAAGAAGGCGTCATGCCGGGCCTCCACAGCAAGAACCCCCGCGATATTTCGAACAGGTAGGGCTTCATTTTTGGCGAAAGTGTCTGCAGGCCCGATCACCCCTCCGATTCCAATATTCGTAATAGCGTGACTCAAAGCAAGGAACTCTTCCACATTGTTGACGGGGAACTTGTATTTGCATCGAGGGACAACCGTTCCGTTGAAGTGTTTGACAATCCCCTCTGCAGTCTCAACGTGAACCTCCTCGTCGGCAGCAATCTTCTCAATAACATCGATAATATCAACAGGGAATTGAGGCATCCGACGCCAATGCGAGGTCATGTTCTGAAGACCTTCTTCGAAGAATGCCGCCTCGAGATTCTCATTGTAGCCAGCTAGTTGAAACGCTGCGAGGGTAGCTGGCTGGAGTTTTGCAGGCGGAGCTCCATCAGGTGGCTCCACTCCCGCAGTTATGTCGAATTGAGTTAACGGTGCTCCAGCAGCTAAGGTAACCAGCAAAAGAGGTAAAATATAAGACGGTGCCTTCTTAACAATAATGAATCGATTGTGAAATTCGAAGAGGGCAAGTGTTGAAGTGTTTGGAGTTGGAATGAGAAGAGAGCCCGAAACTTTGTTCGGAATAAAGATATTTCATCTATGGGAGGTACGGTATTAATACTGGAAAACGGAGTTCCATATTCATACCGGGCGTGATTTAAATCTATTCTGCAAGGCACAGCCGCACGGTAGTGACGACATGAGGCATTCAGATACCGCGCAATGCGAAAGCTGCAAAGTATCGTAAGTACCACGCTGACATTGTGGCGGCGGTACCCTCCCAGAGGATGCAGATTTTTTTTTCTTGAACAGGGAAGTAGAAACGTATAACAATAGGTTCTTTCGACCAGATTCAGAGGAATTGTTCGGGATTCCTAAGATCCGGATTTTTTTGTCGAAAGCTATGAGGTAAGACTTAGTTTGAGGGAAATACATCAATACGAGAGCCTATTGAGGCAGGTCGCGACTTTTCAATGTTGGGTAATTAATTGTACGAATGTAGAAAAACAACTGTGAACCTAGCTGGACTTTTAAACTTAAAGCTATTGAATCTAATAAGGTTCTTCTCCATTTTTGCATGTTCTAATAGAGATATTTATTACTGGTTATTTTATTATTTTAAAGTATTTTCGCGCCTTTTCGCTTAGACGCCAACATCTCCAGCGATGCGCTGTAACCACACGCTGCAGTGGTTCTTGGGGTAGATTTAGGTGGCTGTGAAAGGCCAAATTGAAGTGTAAAATTATATTTTTGCGCATAGATTAAGAACGCCTATAAATAATCTTATAAGTTTTTAATTCGTGATAAAGCTCTTTCTGACTTAAGGATATACTTTAACGAGCCTGAGGTCAGAAGTCTGGTTCTTATAAGGTATTTTATAAGTAAATCAAAAATCAAAAATCGTAAACTTTAAAAAAGGTAGTTAATAAATAATATCTTTACCTTCTAAAACTCGTGATTATTTAAATCATAAACTATAATTATTCTTAGTTATTTTATAACTTTAAAGTGATCGCGACAAGTCTAGTTTTTTTTTTAGAAGCTTGAAGGTGGGGTCATGAAGCCTGAAAATCGCTTAAAATACCCTATAAGAACCAGACTTCTGACCTCAGGCTCGTTACGAGCCGGACCTCACGGTCTGTACTCTACAGGGCACTTTACTAACAAACGAAATATCAAAATCGTAAAATCGTGAAATCGTAGTTAATACAAGTATGCTTTGCCTATTTTAATTCGGAATCCCTAAACCGCGAGTAATAATTATTCTTGGTGATTTAATAACTTTCAAGTGATAGCGATAGCTTTGGGTTTCGATAGTCTAAAAGTGGGGTCGTGCAGCCTGAAAATGCCTTGAAAATGCCCTATGTGTACAAACCCGTGAGGGTGAGCTCGTAAGGACACGAACAGGCTCCTACAGCAGGCTCTCCTACTACAGTTTGTAGGCTCATACGGCCTTTGCCAGGATGTACTATACTCTCGAAGAAAATTATCCGGGTTAAAAGCACCTGGGCTCCCCGATCGGCATTTCTGCTCGTTAGGAACAGGGGTAGAACGGGAGCCTAGAAGTCACAGCCTTACAACTTCCTCTCTTCAATATTTTCCCATCAACAAGAGCTTCCCGCTGCTACAGCGAATGCCTAGACGAGCAGCAATTCAAAATATACTCAAACGCAGGTTATCAACTTATTTCTGTCTTTTTGTTTGCGCGCTTTTATCACGAATTTGCGCTGAGAGCTGAAAGCACGAGGCTCTTGGGCAAGGCCAGAGCTGGAGGTGAAGTTGTCAATATTTTGAGCATTTCCCTTTCTAAGCACGTTCTATATTGCAGTCATGAATCCAATAGACACATATCAGTACCACTCTCTGCTTGAGAACGACGCCATCCGTCTCTTAGAACTGCAGCCTTCACCCAATCTCAACGACGAGATTGAATGCTCCATGGTTTGCACAACTTTGAGGGCTTGGGATGAAGATCTAGTCGAGCATTACACTGCTCTATCATATGTATGGGGCGATGCTAGTTTGAAGAGGAGGATTCTGGTAGACGGCAAGGCCTTTACTATCACCATCAATCTGGACACAGCCTTGCGCTACATGCGAGATCTGAAGAGGAAGCGCTTGGTTTGGGCGGACGCGATCTGCTCATAAGTCGATTGATACCGAATAAAAGACCTCGGAAACTTGAGGTTTTGACCTCTGTTTTCTGAGGGGTTTCGTTTTGCTCTAGTCGGACTAATATACCACCTTTGCGTCACCTTGCCTGTTCTTTGTCTCAATCTACGTACCCTTACTT
Source organism: Cudoniella acicularis (assembly GCA_013054445.1). Taxonomy (NCBI): domain Eukaryota; kingdom Fungi; phylum Ascomycota; class Leotiomycetes; order Helotiales; family Helotiaceae; genus Cudoniella; species Cudoniella acicularis. The sequence goes on along the minus strand of JAAMPI010000081.1, from coordinate 51,884 downwards.
TAAAGTGTGCAAATTTCACTTTCGACGGCCTTACCCTGATCAGAGGTAATATAACCGAACTAAATCTAAAATAAAGTTATTCTTAACTCTCTATAACCTATTAACCACATCTCTCTATATTGCGATTATAATCTGTATAGTAAAGTCCGTAATAGAACCTATTTGATATATTAATGCTCACTTACAAGCCTTAATATAGGTAATCTTATATAGGAATATTCTCATAGTATTTTTTTCCATTTCCGTCTTGGACCTGAGCAGTCGCTACTCGCACACCCCCCTNTTAGACACATTATGCGGTTTGATAGGCTGTCCTGCGATAAGGCATATGCCTTATTTACTGGCGCGTAGATGCTCCTTTTGCCCTGTCGCCTGTGCTGTCAAAACCCTCTTTAACTAGTCATCGCACTAGTTCTCACAAGTTTAAAGCCTCTACGGAAGTACAGCCTATAGGTAATCGCACAGCGCTAGCAGGGATCTCAGTCCTCGCTCCCTTATAGCATAACCATAAGGCACCGCCAAAATACAAAAAGAAATCGGTATATAGTCATTCTTTTCTAGATTATTATAGTCTTTAAATGAAGTTATTTAGTTATATATAACGAAAGTTATAAAGCTTGGAAATTTCGTCTGCGATTCACTGTCTAGTGTACGATTACTTATAGCCTATACCTCTATAGATCTTCACCACAGCCACTACCTACTTCTATAAGACCGCTTCCTCAAAATCTCCTACTCTATTGTCGGTCTTCAGCCTCAACTCAGACCCTCTCCACACCTACGCCGTGGCGGCGATGAGTAATCACCCTTCCCTCTACTCTTAGCAGCGCTAATGTTTGTGAGAGCTGTTGCGGCGACGGTCACGGTAGTGATCTATATTGTTTTCTTTATAGGGAGTAAAGTCGTCTGAGGATTCGGCGACTGTATTTACGCGTTTATAGTGGCGCTCGAGATCTTCTACTTGTTAGTGAAGGAGGAAATTGAGTGATAATAGGGGAATTGGAACCTGCTGGCATGATGGCGATTTTCTGGAGATAGTTGTGAGTTGAAAGATTGTGATGAGGGATTGAGACTTGAGTGATCTTAATGATTTTCTTGGAATGCGCGCATGCTTAGGAGGGATGATAGACAATAAACCTCTCGGCCTTTATGTTTTACTGACGCAGCACCCCACGTAAGCACACCGGTAAGCAAGTTAGTTCCTAGTGGCCGGGCTAAGTGAGGATTGTGGGGTTGAGAGGTTTGTGACAGGTCAAAGATTGGGGCTGATATAAGTCCAAGAGCGGGTAGGTCTTTGATTCGAAGTACTCAGGCAGTTGGGGTTGAATCCCTGCTAGAGGAGAGATAATAGGACGATAGTGCGAGCGCGTTGGAACTCGTGGCTCTAATCAAGCTAAACAGCCAACGAACCTGAGCTTAATAGGATAGATAAATATGTAAACAGAGCAGTAAAGGCGAGTAATGTATTAAGAAATAGCGAAAGTTTCAAAGTTAGACTATAGGAAATCTTTATTCAAAATTCGGCATTACAAAATCTATATCTAATATCGCTAAGTAAAAGACTACTAATCCCGAGAACTATTATATTCCAAATATAGCGTCCCTCTCTACTCGATCCTATTTGCGTATAATATTATAGGAGTGATTACTAGGTAATCATAGGCTTCTCGTAACGTGACATACACGTGATTATGACCCACGTGACTCCTCGCGCCTTTGCTTTCGCTTTTACCTCTACTTTTCTGGCCGCCGCGCTCTCAACCGCTCACGCGCGGCCTCGTTTACTAGAAGCTTAAGCTTTGCATATTTAAGGCTACTATAGATTAAGGCTTACTAAGCCCACGTGCTTTATCACGTGCTTTATCAGGTGCCTTGTGCGCTAAACCCTATTTGCCCAAAAAGTGCCAAGGCTCGCTTAATCGCCGTACGGAGTTTTTGCTATCAGTGCCTCAGGCGGCAGCAGGAACACTTCTCTTACTCGTACCTCGTTACGAGAAGCATAGATATATTGAGGTATTCCCTATTATTAGTCCTATTATAGTTCTCGGCAAAGGTTATAGTACGTAGCCTAGTAAAATAGCAGTGCGCTATGATTATGGATATCCGGGGCCGGGTCTATTTGTGATAAGGATGCAGAGTTGCAGAGGAAGGAATTCGCGAGGCGAGTTTATTCGGTGCTGCTTAGTCAAGATTTATTATAGGCGAGCGGCGGAAAGGGTCTTGGCGAGCCCGAGGATCCGCCGGGAGTGGTGACTTGCTAGCTCCTTTCAGGTGGTTCGATGCACTCTGCATCTATGTCGATCGATCCAAAAGGCGATACCGCAGGAACTTGAGGTTTGGACCTCTGTTTTCTGAGGGGCTTCGTTTTGCAAGTCGGATCCGCTTTTACTCGCCTTCGCGTCGCCTTGCCTATTTTTTGTCTCAATCCATATATCTTTGCTTTAAAGTGCATGAATTCCACTTTTCCCCGACCTTACCCCAATTCTATAATGAAGTTATTCCTAGCTATCTCTATTCTATTAATTAATATTAACCCCATTGACCGTCGAGTGGCGCCGTTAACTAACCGCGTTAGAAGCGAAAAGGGAAAAAATGTTGCCTGAGACTACTTATATAATCACAGACGATAATTTTGCCCATCAGAATCCGTTTCCGTTTTTGAACCTGAGCAGTCGCCGCTCTAACCTGAGCCGAGTCCTGAGCACGCTAATAAGTCAGCTGGATTTTGCTCAGAGGGGTCCTTTTTCGGTCCCTCGCGAACCGGCTACAGTTTCCATGTCTCTTATATTTGGAATTCTACAGAGCCTGGTTGCCTGCAACATAGCCACCTCTCTAAGCCTGTCAAGACATCATCACGGTGCCCGTTCTCGCTCCCCTGTCACATTCATCAAGGGTCCTCACCGAGCCAGTTTAGGTCCCCTCCAAGGCTCTGATACAGTCCCACGTGACATAGTGGGTAACTTAGCCAGGAGTAAGCGAATCGAAAGGGAGGCCTTGTTTAAAATGCCACTGAGACCTAACAGTCTAATTCAGGTACAGTAGAAGGTGAATTGAGTGTCGCTAAGTTTTTAGCTAATTATTTTAAGCGGGGGTCCATTTCCAGCCGCTTGTGGCTGTGCACCCCTACCCGGTTGTACTTTCAAAGATACCGCTGCTACCGCACCATCCTACCTCCCCCGAAAACGCTCCTCCTAGGATTAAGGCCTATATTACCGCAGATAGGTGACAGACTAAATATTAAGGCTGATTTTAGTTATAATTTTATGATTTTTATATATTTAGAAAGAAGAGATTACGACGATCAAATTAATCTAATCAGATTGTTTTTACGTCTTTTTGTTATTAAGTTATAAAGAATTAAAAAAGTAGCAAAATACTAGGTGCGGGGTCGTAAGTGGTCATGGCTCAGACTTATGTGCTAGTACTGTAGCATGCAATCGAACGATACAGATCATGAGCCCTTACAGGTTTCCGCAATTGGATAGATTACCGCGGGCGCGGCGCATGCCACGACCGTTGTTCAGCTGAGTTGATGAACGCCAGCCTTAATCCAACATCCACCTTCCACCTCCTAACTCAATAATCTATTGCCGACTTAGCGATTCGAGTGACTAAACTTCCACGGATTCATTCTTACTGTCAGATCAGTGTCGATGTTCAGATACACGCCTTTGAAGGATGCGGCTAATGACATCAGACTTCTTCACCTCTATTCGGGGAACGAAGGAGGCGTTATCGAATGCCAGTTAAGGGTGTGCAGTTTGAGTCCATTGAGTCCATTGAATCCGGAATGGCGATACCAGGCTCTGTCATATACCTGGGGTAATGCGGCAGCTACTCATCCAATCCTCATGAATGGGAAGACTTTCCTCGTCAGTAATACCCTAGCTTCCGCGCTGAAACGACTACGGTTCCCAAAAGTCAGCGAGGACATAGTCAGCGAAAACCAAGACACTGTGCACCAATTCCGGATACTTTGGATTGATGCTATTTGTATTGATCAACAAAATGTTAGCGAAAAGAATGTTCAGGTCCAGAAGATGAAGCAGATCTACCAGCTGGCTTCCTCGGTCGTTATCTGGTTGGGAGATGACCATGAGTCGGGAGATGAGAAGCATCATTACGATTCGTCAATCTGGGAACTTGATCATCTGGAGAAGGGATGCTTCAACACCACAAGATCCGCAGTGGCGCTAGTGGAAAAAATAGCAGCAGCCTGCAAATCGTACGATCCTAATTCCCTACCCGAAGGATACCCGGAAGCTTCCGTCGACCCTCGGCAATGGGCAAATCTCTCCCGACTCTTTCGACGACCATGGTTTGAGAGGTTATGGATAGTCCAGGAAGTTATCGTTGCCAGCCGAGCGCTAGTATATTGTGGGGGCTTTGTTGTTGACTGGACGGACCTCCTCATTGCTGCCCGCTTCATTCTGAGACCATATCCAATAATGCCGCTGCCTTCTTTCAGATTTTTTCCCATCATGGGTGCCGAAAGAGTCACCGCACTTGCACAGCAAAATTTCGATCGAACCAATCTTTTACGGATTTTGCATCAGGCGCAAGGAGCCAAGGCGAAAGATCCACGAGATAGGCTATTTGGCCTACTAGGCCTTTGCTATGAAGAGAAAGATGCAGTTGTAGACTACTCAAAGTCGGTCGAAGAGGTATATACAGACTGGGCCTCGATGCGTATAAAGAATACCAATACGCTTGATGTGCTTGGTGCTTGTGCAGATTCTGGAAGTTCCGGAGTGCCATCATGGGTACCGGATTTAAGACGTCCTTGGGGTCAGGACAAAGTTCTTTTCGGGGGAATGAGTCAGGGAAAAGTCCGCAGATCTTTCGATGCAGGTTCTTTTATTTCAAGGTCTCCGATTGCGACTTTTCTTGACAATGTTACTCTCAATGTTACGGGAACTTTTCTAGGCAGAATAAGCGAGCTGGGCATCATTGGGACAATGGACTCTACTCTGTCTAACCTAATGAATTTGAACGATGACCTGCTGACTACCATTAAGAGTTGGGAAGAAATGATTCTATCCAAGTTTGGACTTCTACCACAAAAAGTCAACGCTTTTATCCGTACCCTCTTTCGTGATTTTGTTGACTGGGAGGATGAAGACGAGATCCAGAATTTTATTGCTCTGTATGAACTATGGCGCCGGCAAGAGCGGTTCAACAAGGACTTTTATTTGGAACAGGTACCGCAGTCGAAGCGCTTCGAGGTCGATATAGAAAGGCTTCTCTTTCCAAGAATACATGGCAATCAACTATTTCTGACTGATAGAGGTGATGTGGGCATTGTTGCAGGTAACTGTTGTGTCCTCCCTGAGGATGGGACCTATGTGCTGGCTGGTTGCAGCGCCCCAGTTATACTCCGTCAAATAGATAGGGAAGTTGAGGATGAACATGAACGAGTGAACCCCCACAACAGTCGCGAATATGTTTGGATGATGAAAGAAGGGAGAATAATGATGGCTGAATTCCAGTATCGAATGCTTGGCCCTTGCTATATTCACGGGTATATGTGGTCAGAAAATGTTGCGAAGAGCTTAAAACGATATGGAGGTGAGGTACACAAAGTCACTAATATCACACTGGTATAATTGTTAGTTGGTTAGAACAAAGAACACTGCAACACCATTGAAAAAAAAACCAGCTAGACTCAGTTACAAGACATTACCTAATCTAATCTGGTGGTATCAGTAGGCAGATACAGTGAAGTGAGACAGGATAGTAGGGAAAACCGCCAATTCTGCCTCCTCCATCGCTGCGGTCAGAAGCAGGACCTCTCAAATCTCAGACGACATCTTTCTTTTGTTGGTTCCGGTTTAGTCGCTGGACGTGAGCAGCTGCTGCTTCTACCTGAGCAGAGCCTGAGTATCCTGAGTATCTCTAGGTCAGGCTGCGCACGACCACCCATTTTGGCTGCCCTGTGTGCCCTGGCTATAGTTTCCTTGCCGACTTTGTCCAGGTGACCATTCCTGCTCCCTTACATGGTTCACAGTTCAGGTATTCTCCAAATTTTAAAAATAACAACTTAAGGGTCCGAAAATGGCCCCGTATTGTGATAAAGTGTGAGGAGGTGGATGACTAAGATCACAATCGAAGGCAATTATTCAAACGTTTAGGAACTGAATTCAGACAGTTAACGAATTGCCTCCTCTTGGGTAGGATTTAGAACCTTGTTGTTGCCCTTACGGGTATTATAGAGCCCTTGAGAGTTTCGCTCCTTCTTATATTCACGGAGAACTGATTTCCGTAAGGCACCCTGCTTGACGTGATATATCCTTGTAGCTGTAATGGCTAAATTATCTGGGCTTTAAGTCACCATTGACGCGCCTGATTAAACGCGTACCGGTAATTAGCTTCTAAGGCGTGAGGATAATAAAAGAACTCGCTGGATGACTCTCTAATTCGAGAAGAATCATAAAGGGGGGTGCCGAAATTAGCTCCTGACATTTTAATATATGTAGGGTTAAAGAAGATGTCCTGTTGAGTATTTAAAAGGTACTCGCGTTTTGGTGTGTGACGAGCTGAAATTTGAGATATCAGCAAAATCTCAGTGGGACACTTGCTCAGCCCGACCGCAAGCGAAGCGAGCAGAAGGCAAACCGACTATTAATACACAGATTTTTTTATATTTTTTGAGGGGCGTGGGGGTTCCTGTTTCGGTTCCCTGGGAGCTGACTTGGTCTCCCTGAATACAATCGCGTAAAATCGACAACTTCCGCACGGAGAGCCGAATAGTAAGCAAATTATGATTGGTTACTAAAAAGGAGAGCAGGAACATTACTAAGCAACCTGAGTCGAGGGTGAGGCGAGAGTGAGTAGCGCCTGAGCAGAGCGGCGATGCTGATTAACCGCGTTGGATGCGGAATAGAAGAATTATCGTCTGGGATAACCCATATAATCGTCCCCGACAGTTTTGCCCACTAGTATCCGCTTCCGTCTCTGAACCTGAGCAGTCGCCGCTCTAACCTGAGCCGAGCCCTGAGCCCTGAGCACGCTAATGAGTCAGCTGGATTTTGCTCAGGGGGATCCTCTTCTGGCTCTAGAGAATCGGTTATAGTTTCTATGTTATCTATATATAAAATTTTACAGATCCTGCTGCCTGTTATATAGCTATCTCTTTGGGGCTATTAACATATCGTAACGGTAGCCGCTCTCACTCCCCTGTTACATATTAAGGACCTTACTGGAGCCGATTTAAGGCCCCCCCCCCCCTTTTCGCCGAAAATTCGCGAATCGAAGAAGCCTTGCTTAGATGTCCCTCGAGATCTCCTTAACTCTCCTCAAATAACTTAACTTATACACATGTGAAGGCCCAGATACTGGGAGTTATCAAGGAGACACTAAACAAATAGGTCGGAGCTTGACGGGAGTAGATTGCGTATATACAAGGATCTAAAGCTAAGGAAGGAAAAGAAGAAGAATAAGGAGAGGATTTTGAACCCAGTATATATATCCCTTAGTAGGGTCACCTGACCCTCGTTAGTGATGTGTCAGTAGTGCAGTGTGCCAGTGCCGTAACATTTCCTGTTCCTGTCTCTCTTTTACTTCCTTCACAGAGGAGAAATATAACGCAGAGGCTATTCTAGAAGACGGTGAGATAAAATAGGAATTATCTGTAGACAAAGAACATAGAGGAGGATATTATTTAGCGGTTTCTATAATTAATAATCATTTCTATTATGCTTTTGTCTTATCTGCTCCTATATCCATGTATCCATCTAACCCCAAACTCCCGAATCGGGTCCCAAGTCTGTTATAGACCATATCTTTCTTTCCGTCTAAACTCCTCGCTCGCTAAATGCAACAACAAAAATGTGCCGGAATAAGTGTGTGTATAATAAGATGCAGGGCCAAAGGCTGCAAAGGCCAGGTATATATATCCCGATCACATGCCATAACAAAAAAACAACTCACAACAAAGCCCACTCAGATAGACACCCCACCAGAGACGCGCTCCTTTCATCGCCAACCCTTTACTTGGCCGCAAACCGACTCCTCGCTCTCAACTTATCGCCATACCAGAACAGGATGTATATTCCGGCAATACAAATAACCGTCAACCCCGCGAGTAGCCCAACTCCCCCGTCAACCCCAAGCTTCAAGAACATGGGCCTCGAGAATAAGATGGCTGCCGCGGCTAGGGTACTGCGTGCGAAATCGTTGGCAGCGAAGAGGGATGCGGAGTATTGCGGGTACGTGAATGGGAGGTACAAGAATATGCTCTGGAAGACGACATACGTTCCTCCCACACTGAGGCCAGCGCCGATGGTGGGCACGATCCAATGGATCGATTCCCGCGATGTGAACGCGAAGGTGAAGAGGCCGGCGGGGATGAGATACGTGCCGTAGAGAGCGGGGATAAGGCGCCGCTCGGGAGCTCCGAACCCCTTGGTCGTGAACGGCTTCTCAACTGTGAGGTAGAAGTGTAGGAGGTAGAGCGGGAGGAAGATTCCGAGCGCGACGAGGATCGAGAGGAATGGCAATGAACTCTCGCCGAGGTTGAAGTTGTACATGGTGACGTAAACCAAGGGGAACGATTCGAAGAATGAGTAGTAAATCATGTATAGTAACGCCGTGTAGAAGGTCGAAAACGCGACAGCGGGATCGAGGGCGTTGATTTGCCAAGGGATGAGCAAAGCATTGTATGTGACTTCCGAGAGAGACATATTGGCTTGGTCGATCTCAGATTGAGATTTCAGATTTGTATTGTTTTGGAGTTTGCGGAGGCGCTGGGCGCGGCGGAGGAGGATGTTTGCTGCTGAAGTCTCAGGGAGAGAGATGAACATGAGGAGGAAAATGGGGGCGGAGAGCCAAAGCATCTCCCATTGGGCCCAGCGCCAGTTCATGGCTTGGACGGAGAAGCCTCCGATCACTGGCCCCAAAGCCGGACCGAGAGTTGCTGCCGCCGCCCATAGGGAGAGCAAGTACGGGATTTTAAGCAGAGGAAACATATCTTGCAATGTCGCCGGTCCCGTTGCCAGACTGGGAGAGCCGAAGACTCCAAGCAAGAATCGGACGGTAATAAGGCCACCGAATGTGGGGGTAAGCGCTCCCGGTAAAGTCAAGATGACAAAAATGGCGAATGTGGCGATATACGGTGGATTCCTCCCAACCAGTGGCATCTCACTCAGCGGAGAGAAAACCATAGGGCCGATCCCGTAACCAAACACATATAGTGCTAATCCAAGAGAAGCAGCTGTTTCTCCAACTCCAAACTTCTCCATCACACCGCCGATACTAGGGGCGTAGATTGATGAGCCCATATATACTGCGAATGTATATAGTAGGATTTGAACAGCGATGAATGTGCGTTTCCCAGTACTCCAATTCATAGGATTATCGACATCATCCGTTGCGTACCAATCCACCAATATCGTTCCATCAGAAGTCAGCGTCGGATGGATCGCCCTACTAATTGTCTTCTCCGGCCCCACCGCTTCAGCCTGCGATGTGCGCGAGAAATAGGGGCGGAGATCACGTGTTCCCGCGGTCTCCACCCTTTCTAAATCGGCATCGGATGATGATTCGCTGGTTGAGATGGATTCGCTGGTAGAGGCTGCATCGCCCTCGACCTTTTCCTTTGGGTGTTGCTGTTCATGCTCGGTAATTGGTGTAGGGAAGACGAAATCGGGTCGTTCTTCGGCGTAGAGGAGGTATTTGTTTCGTGTTAGGAGGCGGATGAGTTGCCCTAGGGACGAGTCGCGGATAATGTCAGCCATTGCGATTATCTTTCAATTTTCCACTGCGAAGTGAGGCAGAGAGAAGACGATTGCGAATGCTGATGAAGTGATTGACGAGTTCTTACATTGGGATTTACGATGTATTTATCTTTCCTGCAGTCGTTGCGCCGAAATGGTAACATCGAGCTTAGCAATCCGAAAGCCATAATTGTGGGGTTGCGGCTGCTGGTGGTGTTGGAAATCGAAAAGGGACAGTACAGTGCATTTGTAACGAGGGTTAAAATGACATCATTGTTGCTGTTCAGGCGCTGCGCTCTGGCCGTGCATGAGAAGCGGCGGTCGGACCCAGGGATCCAATGGGAAGCTGAGTGAGTCATCATGCTCGGGGACAGGGGGAGTGGGACCGTGCACCACCAGGTGCAGGCTGATTATCAATCGCTGCTGACTGTACACAGGTTCCCACCCGTCTGCCCTTCCCATAGGTCCCTCCCACGTCTTAATTCGATAGCACCTCATATCTATAACATACCAGCACGCAATGTACCTGTATTGTATTTGCAATCTAGGTAAAGGGACCACTCAGCTGCTCTACTATTATTTTGTTCTTATCCAACGCCTTAGCATTCTTTCAGCATCGTGCCCCCCGCGCACTTCACACGCGGCCCAAAACGTCTGCATGTGGAAACCCTACCCTCCACCCTTCTACCCTGACATCTGCCGAAGTGTATAGAGATATTGGGAAATACTTCATTGCAAAATCATCACCTCAGACGACGTGTCTCGAAATCTTATCATACGTGGAACGTTCTTGGAGTGAAAGATACCCAGTTGCCGACTTGCCTTCTTGGTCCCCAAACTGGACACTGAAAGAGTTGTCCACCTCCTATAATCGTTTGTATGGCGCGTCGAGATATCCCCTTCTACCTCCTTGGTCATCGTGTATGCCGAAGCTATATAGTATGATTGGTGAAGGCCCTCTCCTTTGATGGGCTGGGCGCTTCTCATTTGCTTGCATAGGTATTCGTTGTGGTGCAATCAAGAAAGTTTCCGAACCGATCACGAAGGACCTTACTAGGTGCAATTGGGATCTGAACTTAAATTTCCGTTGGCACGGCGATGCTGTGTCCCAAACGTTCCGTGCATACCACGCGCTTTACAATCATTGGTGTGAGGTATTGGGTCCGATTTTTACTGACATTGAACCACCAACACATGACTTCGAATCTCTGCTGCCGAAACTCTGTACTCTCTTCGAAGGTGGCAGTTTGCAATGGCCGAAATTCTGGGCAAGCATATTATATCAATGCGGCTTTGCACCGCAGTTATCGCATGAGTTCTACTGGAGCTGGCCTTATTATGGGTGGGATGCTAGTAAGGGATTGATAAAAGAACTCCTCCGGTAGGCAACGTTCGATGCTGAGAAGTACCGGGACGTTCTCTTCGGAAGGAAATTTGCACTCCTAGACAACGATATGCTAGCTCTAGTTCCAGAAGCAGCTGTGCCGGGAGATATACTGTGCTATTTCGTCGAAGATAGTACTGTTGCATATATCCTCCGTCAGCGAAGCACAAGCAAAGAGGCACACAAGGCAGTTGATGATGAGATTCGTGCGCAGCTACGTTGCAACCACAAAGGCCGTATCGAATTGAACCATTTCGAGTTTATTGGGGAATGCTTGATCTACAACTTTCACAAGTGGGCTGAAGGGATTCTCAAGAGATCAGATTCCTTACTCAGAGACCCCCTCTATGAGGTCTTTAGCATGGAGTGATGCACTGGCTTTAAAAATCCCGTTTCCCGTCAGGTCCTGCCGGGTGATCAAACAAGGCCAGGCTCAGTTACTACATCTGGTTTGGGATGATGAGTTTGCTTAACGAAAGCTCTCAACCAGGCAAGGGTAGGAAATTGATATCGCTGGATTAACGCTTAAAGTTGGTTTTAACAAACACACATCAACCCGGAGGACGAAGCTCTTTGGTACCATGGGTCGTTAGTCCACGATGCCTTCTATCTCAAGACTCTTGATTCCCTCGTTACTAATATTCAACACCACTCTTAACACCGTATTAGTATGCTGTCCCAGCGTAGGCGGTGGGGTCCTGATTCCGAGATTTGAGTATGAATACTTGGTAAGCGTATTAATTTACTTTATCGGGTTACAAGTCCAATGATTTATTTCTCTTACTACCCCTCGGGCAATTACTAAAGGTTATTAGTGATAGCAGTGCTGAGTTCCCTGAAGGAAGCTTGGCCAAGTAGCAACCCGTGTCATTCTTTCCCTATCACTAGCGAGTCCGGAAGTTTCCACCGCGTACGAGGGTTTTGCGGGGAGATGTGGTGCATTGGGGAGGGTGGAATGCACTGTAAGGAGTGAGGGCTTGGGAGGGAGTTGTCATGAGGGGCTGGGATGAGTGATACACCCCATACGATTGGTAGATGTGGATACAGAACGAGAAATTTGACAAAAGGATCTCGCACTATAACCAAGCTGTTTCTATTTCTGATGTATATAGTATGCTTATAGAATCACTTGTACTAGAAGAGTCTCGGTTCATATAGCGCCTCCCGACCCCTGTTTAAGCGAACATACATCCTCAATTCTTTCCTTTAAAGTCTCAGACGACAATTGAGCCTACCAAAGTCCGCTTCCGTCTCTGAACCTGAGCAGTCGCCGCTCTAACCTGAGCCTAGCCCTGAGCCCTGAGCACGCTAATGAGTCAGCTGGATTTTGCTCAGGGGGGAGGGGGGCGGAAGAGGTCCCTATTAATCAGCTACAGTTTCTCTGTTATTTATTTTTGGAATTATATAGACCCGGGTCACCTATAACACCACTTCCCTGAGCCTATCAAGATCTTGTGACAGTGTACGTTCTCGCTCCCTTGTCAGATTTATCAAGGGGTCTTAAGGGAACCAATTTACGCTCCCTTAGCTTAGGTCCCTGTTCTGAACTAGGCCAGTCACATTTTCATGAATCCAGGCTCGTTCCTCCCAGTTTCAGCAACCACGTCCCACCTAACCGCCTGTGATAGGATAATTACCCTATACTAAGGGTGTATATACTATATAGGATGCATACATATTCTATTTAAGGAGAGGAACACTTTCTGGATAGCTATTTTGGGATTCGGAGTACTAGAAGTACGAGTGCATCGGTTTAGAGTACTACAACTGCGAGTACATTAAATTAGAACACTACACTTCGAAGTACTTCTGTCTAAAGCACAACACCTTCACAGACTACAAGCCGGCGTACGTGCTTTATTTTTACTTCAAACCAAAGCAGTCCGGGATTTAGTATCACAATTCAAACTTTGATTTAAAGTATACAAATTTGGCGTACTCGAACCTATAGAAATCTTCGTAAGCCTTATAGCTGCGTGGCGTTGATCGTTACACAATATCGCAATGTCTGTCGGCAACTCTAAGAAGGAGGCGGAAGGTTAAGATATCACGCACATAGATTTATTCTAGCGCGTTATTCAGACCCAAGCTTATGGTTAGTAAGACTGATATGGATTGTCTTGACCAGGTTGAACCGAACCACCTCAAGTCCGTTTTTCGCGTTTACAGACCTCTTTTACAGGACGACGGGAGGAATATTCAAGCCAGAGTGTTTCTAAGAGTGACAGTAACCCTTCTAACTCTCAGCTCGGCTTCACGAACGCTTAAATGGCCAATTTCAGCCTCCTGCGTAAGCCCGATGTGGCCAGCGCATCGTGCCAGAGTCTTTCTAGCCAGTGCAATAATGCCCCGTGAGGCTGAGTGTAGACAATATGCTTACGAAGCCGTAAGGCGATCTTCTTCTACTCTCTACTTTCGTTCCTCCTGCTCTCGTTAGCCTACCTTCTCCTATACTAATAACAGAGCCTCCTTGACACCACAATGAGCTTTGAGTCTAGTCTTGGCGATTTCATCGCGATAATCGAACTTGTGTATAGGATCCGGAGAGAACTAGTAGATTCACCCAGTCAAATCAAGGACATCGCTAATAAGTACAATTCATGCGCATCATAAGGATTAGAAGATATATGTACTGACTCCTGATATTTGACAGCGGTTAGGTTATGATTCAATCTTATCCCCTCGTCTGGTAGCCATCGACTACACTGACAGGGGTACGCTAAAATTCCTTGGTTCGCTAAAATAATAGAGGACTTTAGCGACTACAAACACTATAGTATTAAGGACTTTAGCGACAACCAGCACTGTCGAAATAGCGATTATAGCGTACCCCCTGCTAGTGTAGTCGATGGCTGCTAGACGAGGGGATACTAAAAATAAGAAAGTATTATACTATTTAATATAAATATATACTTCCTATGTCAACATCTTCACTAAACAAATTCTTACATCAGAATGTCGAAGGTCAGAAGAACAAAAGTGGGAAAAGCCACAGGACTGGTCTAATCCTCATCACGTTCTTTGCGGTCCGTGGCATGGGCTACCGCACCTCCTAGAGCGGCAGTCTCGAGAGTGTTGGATAGTAGTCCGGTTGTTCTTGACTACGAAGCCCGGGGGTGCACTATACCGACTAACTGCTGCTGCCGTTCCTGGGTCACTGATATAGCTGCTTAGAGTAGCGGCTGACCTTCATCCCAGGATATTATATCAGATGAAGTCGTCTTCTGTTGGTTGTGAAGCTGCTGTAGTTCTGATGGCTGGTTTGCTGAAGCCTCCCGTATAGAATGCCTTAGTGCCTGAAGGGTTAGAATCTGATTCGGTCGCATAAGTGTTTTAGCCTTTTCTTTTATGGCTCGATAGTAATCCGAGGGATCGCCAAAAATGACAGCCCTATCATTTTCGATGAGTTTCGGCGGACTGTGCTTTCTCGGGACCACCGCCAACATTGACGGCGGTTGTAGTATTTGGATAGGCATACATAAGCCGTTACAACTCGCATTATGACAGTAGTCATACATTTTTGACCCCTCTAGGGCAAACCACTCAAGGGTTTTGCCCTCCGCGAGCCAACGACATAGAACGCCACTAGCATCGTTCTCGCGGCAGTCATCGGCAATTTTCATGACACATCGCATACTCGCTGTTAGGAGCCTAGCGCCTTCAGGTATAGGGTTCCAGAAGTCACAGACTTTTGACTTGGCATCGGGTTGAATGAGCTGGCCAAAGTTCTTCCCAAATATAACAAGCATACCTTTCGTCCGTAAAAGCTTCCACTAAGAGTATTTTCGGTCCTCGTCCGACAGTTCTCTCTCGTAGAAGAGATATGACTTGTCCCTCAAGTTCACAAAGTCCTAACCTTGTAGACGGGGTAAGAAGAACCGCTTCTCTATAGATGCTTGTGCCAAGGCAATCTGTTTCCGTATCAAGATAAACAGTTTGAGATACTCGTCAATAAGGTCTTTGAACGTCTTATCCTTTTTATCTAATCCTATGTCTGTGTCGCCAAGACTGAAAATGACATCGAATGCTGCTTCGCCTCCGTTATCTCGAACCTCCGCGTATGGCTGCTTTGTTACCGAACTACGTAGCTTCTACACCCAATCCAACTTCAAGTAAGCATGGGCTAGATATAAAATTATACTTAGCTCTAGAACGAGCCAAGCACGTTTCGTCTCGTTGTCGTAAACAAGCACTAGTTGTGAGACTATATAGGCAGCTCGATCACGAAATTTGCCTTCTTTCTGGTCTTGTGCTACGCGCTGTCCACGCCCCTAGACAATTTTTCCGCCTCTACTGAGATTCATAAAGCCCTTAGCAGATAATCCTAGACTAAAAGTGCCTTCTAGAGCAATCTCAAGATGTGATAGAGAGTCTTTGATCTGGGATTGTTATACTGTGTTGCTTTGGATCAGGCCTTCGGTACTAGCCAGGACTTAAGCGTATCGACAATATCCTACATATGCTTTCAGGCTCGTCAACTTCTACAAATCAGGTTCTTGCTTCTAATCGATCTTGTCTAATATATCGAATATGACCCTAGTATCATCGACCTCCTTAAGATGCTATTGAATACTATCTTCCGTCTCCGATGTTAGAAATAACAAAGTAGAAGGGCCGACAAGAACTATACCGCTATTATACTCTATCGGACCTTGCACTTGAGAAAGGAGTGCTAAGATAGGGAAGTCCAATTGGAGGCCTACCGCTTGCTGACTTCGTGTAGGGATAGGAAAGCCGTATACTAAAATACCCTCTTTAAACAAGGGTAGCCAACATTGCTCAGATCGGAATGTCCCTAGTGTCGGAACTTGTACAGTGGATGCCTGGAGCACGGGTCTTGGTGATAGGATAGAAAGCTCGAACTCGAACTCGGATTCCGGGTCCGAGCTACTTTCTTTCGCTGATCGCTGGAAGATGAAGTGAGACATTGCGAATTTGCCTTCTGACGGGATCCGAAAACATGTAGCCAACTAGGAGAGCTGTGAGATTACGTCTTCAAGCTCTTCTAGGGAGCCAGAGAGACTTATGTTGGCAGATTCAGGTCTGTTAGCTTCGGGGCTCGCTAGTATGAAATCAATAAGTAATTCATGATCACCTGAAAACTTGACGTCTGTCGATTCAAATTAGAATCAGACTTTAATCTCGACTTTACGAAGCTAAGAAGATGGTCTTATCGCAGGAGCCACTCTCGAGTCCAAGAACAAACGCCCGTAGAAGCGTGATTCTATTTTTACCCTAGGTTTGAAGCACGTAGTCCTTACACGTAGTAGCCATAGCTATAATAGGTGATCCGGTAACGGTAAGTACGGGACTGAGCTCATGTTCACCAGAAAGTTCCCTCTGGCAGTACTCGAGTACTTCCTAGTGTGCTCTACACGATATCTTTTTCGTAACTCGAGTATTCTCAATCCCCGTAGTAAGAAGTGTTGTTCGAATATATTGGCTTGTATATAGGAACACCAATATATAGAGATTCTCTCGAAAGTTTTATAAAGCGCGACTAGAGGCCAAAAATAATTTAACGTCAGCGGCGTAGTCGTCGCCTGGTTCTGGTAGGTCTTGGCGCTTTTCACTAAGGGGGATACCGCCGTCCTATAGATTTAGGTCAGGTAGTAAGATATATGGTTATAATTCCGGGACAAAGTTGCCCTTACACTCTTATAGAGGATCTAATACTAGTAGAGTTTTCGGTTTATACATAGCGTAATGATAACTGTTGGCGGATGTTTTTATAATGTTTATAATAACAGCAGCTACTATAGATACACGAGTCCATATCTATGTACGTGAATTAGCAAATTGTGATATACGCTACCATCTCGTAGAAGCGTCACTTACCATGTCCATAGTGTTGATCTGTAACTAGCCCCGTGCTTCGGCCTTCAGATCGATAGCGTAGCGTTTTAGAAGTCGTACTAGGCTTCGTTTAAAATGATCTAGTAACCCGTCAACTCCTGCGGTAAATGATAGTAGCAGCGCAGCATCATCTAGGAGAGGATAGACTAGTATGTTTTCGATATACGTCAAGGAAGTTAACGTGGTCCCCTAAGGTGATTGCCTTGCCAGCTAGTTTTTAAGTATTTCGTTGATGGCCTTCCTATCATCAAGTCTGGTTTTATCGTTTTTATCTCGATCGGCTCTTTAGCGATCAGCTTCTGGCTCATATATCATTACGGCCTTCTTAGTTGAGTTTATAGTGTTCTACCTTTCATCCTCTGTGTCATCTGCCCCAGCCCTTAGCAGCACCGCGACGACGTCCTTACGGTCATCTAGAAAAGCGGCTTGGAGGGCAGTCCCGTAAATCCCACCACGAGCGTTGATGTCGGCCCTATTCTACAGCAATAAGCGTACCACATCTACATGACCACGATATACGGCTGCTTGTAATGCGCTTTCAAATGTCCCGCCGAGAGCATTAACATTTGCGCCGTTTGCCAACAACAGTCTAGTGATAGCCAAGTGCCTACGATATGATACTGCTTGTAATGTATTGCCAAATGCGCCGCCGTATACGTTAACATCTGCCTTCTTATTTATTAACAACTACACAACTTCTTTATAGCCACGATATAAAGCAGCTTGTAAGGCTGTCTCGTAGTATCCACCGCGAGCATTCACATCCGCAATCTCTAGCAAGTGGGAGTCATCAGCACCCTCCTATAATAGCAACCGGACGATGTTTATGTGCCCTAAAAATAATGTAGCTTATAGCGCAGTTCTAAAAGGTCCACCTTCACGATCTATCTCGGCCCTAGCCTTAAGAAGGTATTAGATAATCTCAGGGTGTAGCCATAGCTACGGCGTAAAGAGGAGAACCTAAATATTTGGTACGCGCTATGTCGTTTAAATCAAGACCTTAGGAGAGTAGAGACTTGATAACATGCTTTAAGCCTAGACCTGAGACCCAGGTGATTGGCTATATTAGACTTGGGCCTGGCAATTTGCTTGCGTTGCGATCAGAAAGCTTGTTAAGGGCTACTCCGGCAAACTTGTACTCCTCGTCGTTGAAACTAAAGGCAGTCTAAACAGTCTAAGCGGGAGAAGGCGATTTGAGGAAAGTAAGGGCAAATTCGAACGCCTGTTCGCTAGGCCCTGTTCTATCTAGCGATATCAGGTGATGAGGCTAACAATTAGCCGTATAGCGAAGTAGCACAAAGTCGTCTTGGAGCTTTAGTGTGACGGCCGGCTCTTCATTTCTAATGTATAGTAGATATGCGAAGCAAGACTCAGCGATGGCGATATGTGCTATACGCGGATCGATTCTGTACTTGCTATTGTGCGTGATACGCGAAGATGCCAAGTACTCTAAGACGGAGAAATGTGTAAAGCGTATCAATGTACCTTCTACTGGTGATTTCTGTGACATTGCCTCCTCAGTATCTTCTGATTCTATAGAGCGCGCATGTACTTTTAGTGTTAGGGCAATTACGGTAACCAAACCTGCTAGTAGAAATCCTAATACATCGCTCGGATTAAAAAAAACGGTCGTTGAGGCCCAAATTTTCGCTGCTTAAGGGTCGTAATATTATAGCCTCCGCGAGTTCCTAGAGTAGAAGTGGCCGAGCTGCATATGCCAGCCATTAAAATGCGAGTTGAGCATAGCTTTTGTACTCTTCGGGGATATCTGCGAGTATGCGATCATAAACACTATCTAGAGTCTCCGGTAGAGTGTTTATAGCTTCCTTTACTCTAAAAGGCGTAAGTTGTGTACTTAGGTTTTCGAGCTAAAGAGCTACCCATCGGAACCTTACATATCGCTTAGATTGACCCTAAAATAAAGTCGAGTTTACTCATATTCTATTTGCTCGATATGATAGCGTTTCCTCTATTTCCTCCTTTAATTCTGGTCTCTAACGTTTGAAGCGGCGTTGCTAAAGTTGACTTTATAGATAGATTCTGATGTCATGCTCCACCTGAAACTTGTGTGCTTCGAGTACGATATTTTAGAAACGGTCGTCACCTTGGGACAATCTCTCGTATAAATCTTTTATATCGAACTCCTTTCTACTTGTAGTGAACAAGTGTACACAGTCCATATTCTATATATAGATTTCTCGTAGGATATTCAACAGCTTATCGCGCTCTGTATCGAACATGGGACATTCATCAAGCGCATCCACAAACAGGTATACATTGTCGAACCTATACATGACTTCCCGTAGCATGTTCATAAGAATAGATATAGAGGGACGTTGCTGGCCCTTATTGGCATAGTCGTACCCTTGTTAGATAGCATCAGGGATGTCTTGTCGTCTATGGAAAATCTGGCTGACTAAGTGGCACACAAAATTAGAGACGTTTTGCTTCTCAATATCAGAGAACGTAAAGTACTAGTAGGCCGTGACAGAGTCAGATCTATCATTTGGCCGCCTTTAAACATGGTCGATGACTGTCGAACTATAAGAGCATCAGAATAAAAGCGATTTACTCCGCGTATAGTATAACCTACTATAGAATCGACTTTCTAGATCCGGCTGATATCGATAGTCAGGAAAAATTGAAACCAAATGCTCTTACGGTACGTACCGCCACTATTAAGCCAGATATAAGAATTTCCGGTCGTGAGCCAGCGCTGAAGCTCATCAACCATCAGCAGCCAAGCTCCCGTCGTGTCTTCACACTTGTCTCTTACACTGTTATGGTTCTGCGAAGGGTCAGGGATGGATTTTGATAGCCATTTAGCTATGCTCCGCCGATTCTCTTTAATGTCTTTAGCAAGGTTAGATGTCTTGAAGTGATCAAGTACGATAGCCCTGAATTTATTAGCAGGCGTGTCAACAAAGTTTCACGTCATCTAGCTGTAAGTCCTTTTATTAAAATTACTTATAAATTTATATCGACTTTTAAGCTGATTTGGTGTGTAAAATCCTAGAGTCTAAGGAGTAGCTTCTTTGTTTTATCTCGTCGAAAAGGCCACACGAGTGACTTAATACTCTGACTTCTCTTTGTTTGCCGAGGCTATAATTTATCTAAGAGCTCGGTAAACAGAACAGAGCTCTGTCGTAGAGTATCTATCATCATAGCTGATTAGAGGAAAGGCTTATCCTGGCGTTGATAGAGGTCTTAAATAGAAGAAAGAACAGCTTAGAGACTGCCTACTATATCATAGAGCTGCTATACATCGTTTTCAGCACTACGAAATCGTATATAGGAGCCTAGGAGGACCGATTCGACTTGTATAGCCAGTGATATCACTCTAAGAAGACTGGCCATAACACTAAGAGTTTCGGCTATTATGACTAACAGGAGTTGATAATTGCCCCGGAATGACAAAGAAGTCTCCCTAGGAATGTTCGAAAAGTATAAAATTGATAGATCGACTAGGGATTTAAACCACTCGAATGTTTAGAAGTAGTTAGGAATTCTGGTATTATTAGGGTTGCCTACAATGTTATAGCCTCGTGTGTTAAAGGTAGAGAGACAGTAGCGCAGGGAAATTCGGTCTATTTAACAAGAGACACTTTACTAGAGGAAGTGTTTGTAGTAGAGATTGCGGAAGTCACTTAAACCAAACAAGGCTATAGCGTATTAGGTCATCTAGAGGATATCTCGTTATATAAATCAAGCATCGCGATCATAAAATTTATAATTTGGCTTAAGCGATTCGATAGCGTAAATCCCTTAATAGATTATTATATAGAGCATATGCTCGCTAAGTCAGAGGTTGTGAGATCTTATTAGAGTTTTTAGCGTGTTGGCTGTTTAGCTTCTAGGATCATATAAGCCTTATTACTGACAGATTGTTCTATAAAAAAAAGTAAGCTTCCGCTTGCTCCTACTTTCCTATCAATTCTATTATAACCTAGAAGATCATATAACCACTTGAATTGTGTAACCTAGTAATAATAGATTTTACTATAAGGGGATCACATCGTACTTTAAGCCACTTCTTCCTCTTCACGAAGTGTTATGAATTAGCCTCGGGATTACGTTAGGGGCTATGAAATGCCTCCAAGTCCTTAGATGATAGACTCAACGATACGGCATGAGCATCGACTCATCAATCAAGATCCACCTTAGGGTAAGTGATAATAGTAGCGGGGCCGACCTGACCAAGGGTTTAAAAATATAGTTATAAGGAATTACTATCCTCTATCAAACACTTACTACTAGCACATCTCGACGCAATTCAAGTCGACCTCCCGTCTCTAGCAATACTTGATCGTCTACTAGGTTGCTAGCCTGGTCTATGACTTTAAGGACGATAATAGCAGATCTCGACTAGGAATATGTTACTAAGGTTATAGGTAATATCGCACCCAGAGGAGTCAAAGAATGCCTAGTGGCACTTAGACTGCCACGGAGGCAGGCCCATGCACGGGAATGCAAAACCGTTAATGCCGAAGCTCTTACATCGCAGAGGAATGAGCCTTTCAATAACAATAAAGTGAGTAGTTTGAGCGACGGCGACGGCGACGCATGTTCGAGCAAGTTCTCTTAGAAAAGAGTCTAGGCCCCCCTTGTCGAGAGGAGTATGCCTTGAGAAATTGAATAAATTTATTCTTAGGGGAGAGGGTCAAGTTTAGGACCCCTGAGAGCCGATTCGGTCTCCCTGGACATAATCGCGTAAAGTTAACAACATTCGCAAGATATACCTAAATAAGAGTAAAAAATAATTGGTTACCGAAAGTGGGAGCAGGAACGTGACTGAGCACGGGTAGCAGACCCTGAGTAACCTGAGTAGAGGGTGAGGCGAGGGTGAGTAGCGCCTGAGTAGAGCGGCGACGCTGACTAACCGCGTTGAGAGCGAATGTGAAGAAAAGTCGTCTGAGACTTCCTAGAAAACCTATTGTCGCAAAGAAGCTAAAGTAAGAGCTCTGCCGAAGGACAAGGAGAAAAGGTTATATTAGCCCTAAATCCCTAATCTAATCCCTAGCTTCGAGTATATATATTAATTATATTTCGAGATATTTAAAGTAAATTATTATAAAGTTAATATAAAATTAAAGATTGATTCAATAGTAATAGCTATCGGCCTGCTTAGTCATTTCGACCTTTCGCAGCTTACTTATACAAGATAAAACAATACGCCAACCGCAGCAAAGACCCCCTTCACCCACCAGGTCCCAACATCCAACCTTGCGCAACCGCTCTTCGAGGTACTAGCGCTAGCCACCGACCCCGTCACCGCCGCCACACTACCACTCGTCGAACTCACACCCACGCCTGCACTCACAGCGGCTTCACTCGTCACAACCCCCGCACTGGTAAACGCCAGACCCCAAAGCCTAGTAGCACTCACCGACGGCGAAGATAACTGCCTCTTCCTCTTCGCATCCTCCTGCCCCATAAATGTATAGCAAAATAACTCTGAATTCAATGGTGTAGTAGCCCAATTGTCAGGACAGCAAACACTGCTGGTTCCACTCACAGAAAATGTGGTATAGCCGCTTGTATGGCATACACCTCCATTGTTGGTATTGGTGATTGTGATTGAGGCTGGGGAGGTGGTAATGCAGTTTACGAGGGAGAAAATGGTGGTTGTGCCGCTGGCGATTATGCTTGTTGTGCTGGGTGTTATGGCGGAGGGACATTGGAGGGCTTGTGCGTAGATGTCGGTTGCGAAGGCGGTGTTTATAGATGATAATTCTGGGGATGAAGAGGTTGAAGAAGTGGTGCTTGGAGATGTACTAGACGGCTGTGTAGTTGTTGCTGGAACGTTGCCGTAAAATGAGGAACTGTCTGTGGCTGGAACAATAGGATATAATGTCTCCACATGCTCAGAAACCGTGGTGGTGCATGGAGGCTGGTAGCCAGTGTAAGTGTAGTCTGGTAGAGGAGGAAGTCCACAGCCGTTGTAGGTCCAGGCTGCTGCAGTGTTGCTGGTTGATGGACCTGGGGCTCCAGTTACAGCGGATGTCTGAGTGGAAAGAATGGTGAAGATGTCTGTTTGATCTGATAGTTGGAAAGGATTGTAGCCTATGCTGAATGAGTGGCGTCCTGCCTCGATATTTAGAGGCACGTTGTATGTCCAGGATCCGTTGTTTGGAGCATTTGCCGCAGTACATCAGCCCCAGAATTAACAAGTGGGAAATGCAGTCGGCTTACAGAGAATATCAGTTGTTCCGTAAATGATGTTTTGATTAGGAGTATCCGGAAAATAGTAATTGAGGACGATGTAAACCGCTTCTGTCGTTTCGCCTCCCGTCCACGTGAACATGAACGGTTTCCCGGGAACAGGAGCCGGCGATGTCACGCCCATAGTGAAATGGTAGATGGTGTTTTGAGCAGCGACTGCATTCGGCCTTGTCGCGCAACAAAGCGCGAGGAAAGCCAAGGCGACACGCGAAACCATTTTTCCAGTAGAGGTCGTACGATACCTGAAAGCAAAGAGTGTGTTTGGTGAGGATAAAATCAAGTTCTTCACGAAGGACGTGAGTAGGCAAATTAAACTCTGGTAGCCTAGCCGATTGATCCGACCTGGATAGATACCTAGGTACCTGACTGTGCCGCACAGCTTACCCTATTAGGGAAAACCTCTACCCCACTTCTGCTGGCTCTTAAAAGACGCTATCGAAGCAAACAAAATTCATAAAGGGGCGTTTTGCTTTTCATAGACTTTGAAGAAGATGCTGGAATCATGAGACTATAAATTGACTATACAATTTGACGGTTCGCGTTGTTCCCGACGTGAAAAGCTCCCCCCTCGCTTAGCGCCAGAGACCCAACCAGTGTGCAGTGCAATGTGCAGGTTGATGGACCCTCAGTCTAAGTTATCCAGATCTCAATTAAAAAGTTTCGTTCCATTACAGACACTCTGTTTTAATCGTTCTTTTTTTCTCCACGAATTTCAAATTGAAAAGAACGTGATGCGCGTGAAGTGTGTGCAATTGCCTACCCTGTAACGAGTAACAACGACCTCAACCCTTGTTTTCGCGCCGAGAAATTGATGTATTAATTTGCTATATTGGAAGTGAAAATAATGAGAAGCTAGAGCAACAGGAGTCAAAATGATTATTAGAGAAATATAATTGGAAATTAAATTATTCCGTTCGCAGAAATTGCGATTGAGTGGTCGGGATTAGGTTTGGGCTAAGCGAAAATTAAGGGGAGGGTGACCTCAGGGAAAGGAGGTTCGAAGATAGGACTTGTAGACAATTAAAAGGCCTCTTGTGGCCTCTTCGTCTAATCGTGGAATATTAGAGGAGAATGGCGATCCGCTGGAGGCAGTTATCCTGCTTCTTCTGTGCAGGCCAACTGAGGCTGGGCAGGTCGCCTGAAAATAGACTTGTACGTAAAAGATATAAATAATTTTAACCGGGAAGTATGTACGAGTAATAACTTATATACTCTAGAAGCGTGTCTTTTTTCACGGCTTATTCACTTACTTCTCACATCAGTCCAAGCCCTATTCACACAATTTCCTCTCCCCTTTAATCCTCGCTAACCCTCTCCCCACGCCCCTTTCCTCGATCTCAGTACTTCCACCTCATTCCTTCTTCCCAACCACCCCCCTCTTCTGCATCAAATTCGGACAAACATTAGCGTTCAAATAATTCTTCCCAACAATATGCGTCTGCGCATTCCCCCACGTCATAACACTCGGCTGATACGCCACACACTTCGCATCCATCCTCCCCATCGCATACCTAATATCACCCGACGTACACGTCCAAGCCGCATTCCTCGCATGAAGCATCAAATAAACCATAACATTATTCGCCGTGGTGCCGATAATCGTATCGTGGTCACCCCCGGCGGTGACGGTGTAGCCATTCCCACAGTGGTTCGCGAGATCGGTGACAAGGTTGTCGATTGTGGTGTGGTCGGTGAGATCGCCGGAGAAGCAGTTCACGTAGCAGTCGTCTTTGCCGGGGGAGTCGACGCAGCGTTTTAGGATTTCATCTCTGCGGAGGTTGGAGGGTGTGGTTTCGCGTTTTGGTAGGGAGAGGTGGGGCGTGGTGCGGGAAACAAGCGTGGGAGTGAGGTCGGCGTCGAGGGAGAAGGTTACGCGTGTGCCGTTTGTGTAGACGTATTGCATGTAGGTTCCGGGTGGGAGACTGGGGTCGAGGATCATTATTTGGGTTGCGTGGGTGATTGTTGCGCTGAGGGCGGCGAGGAGGAGGTGGTTGAGGTGCATGATTGCTGGATTACTGCGCACAATCAGGGAGATACAGGGAAGAGAGGGTGGTTTCGTTGTTTGAACGTTGAGCTTATGTATATGCTAAGTTGATCAGTTTTGAATTGGCTTCGAAACCTTAACATTATATCACTTTGTGAAAATAGGCTATGTGTATTTTGGGAACTGGCGATGACATCGTATAGTAAGTCATAGGCAAGGTTTATTTTATCAGCCGCATTATCCTCCACCTACCTATAGCAATTAAGTATAAATGGTCGGTGTGATGTGAACTGCGAGCTGTTATACTATTTCGTTCTTTGGACCGCGCAGTATCACCCAAATCAATCAACCATAAATTAAGACTTGTTAAAATATAGAGACTTTAATGTATTATGATGGCTAATGTTCCTTCGGTTGATTCGGTGGACTGTTAATTAATATATATTTCGTAGGTAAGCGAGGCGAAGGAGGGGGAGGCGGATATTCTCGAAAATATATATTAGCGGAGAAATGTGATTGCTCTCGCTGGAAAATTGTTTACGCGATGAGTAGGTAGAGTGACCCTCATTCATTTACTAATTGGGAGACGGAATACTTAACAATTGAGATTAGTGTAGTATGTGAACGGGAGAATTAATGGGGCGAATACTCCTGCTCAGTGCTCAATGAGAACAATACCAGTCGTGTCTTCGCCAAACCGGGACTTTGCCCCTTAAAGACAGCTTGTCGTACAAAAGGCTGTATTTTAAATTCTCGGAGCCGAGTCCCAACCCCCCGGGAGGCCCCCCAGATCCCATCTCTTTTCATTTCTTGCAAATCGGCCGCGGTCGACACAGCATACGCCCATGCGATTTCTCCCACTGTTTTCCCCCCCGACTCCCCCCCTTTCCATTTGAGGAACAGCGAAATCATCGACCTTGCCTACCTCCAGTAACATCCAGATCCTCCCGAGGTTTTTAAATGCGAGTGGTATGAAGAGCGACATATCGTTCAGTGTGTGCATTTTCGTGTCTGAGAGTTCATCTGTAAGGAATTGGCAGTCCCCATGACTGATCGGAGCAGGGGAAAGGCTTTGGGCTCAAGTTGTAGAATTGAACAAAGGAGATATTGAGATCCCAGAGTAAGGGGAAGGTGGCTTCGAGGAGGGGATTTTAGAAATAGGAATCTTGAGGCTAGTGGTGAATATTCTTTCTAGAAATTTTGAATTGTTATCAACAGTGCCAGTGGATATAAAAATACGAAGTGCGAGAATCAACGAGTCTATTGCCTGACTGTATGTCTGTCTTGTTTATCTGGCTTCTATAAAACAAGTGATGAAATTATAACGCACGAGAGGTCTGTCTGTCTAGTAGACCAAGGGCAAGGTCCAACTCTATGTATGCGGCAAGGAAACAAGAGAAACAAAATAACACCAAACCCTTTTTCCGCGCAGCACGGCAATGTGACAAAATCTGTCTAGCCAAGCTACGTTGCCGCATCTGTATACCGAGTCCCTTTCACATTACCCATTACCCACGCCGCAACCCATTACTTTTACGCGCCACCCCATCCCAGTATATCCAGTGCGAGGCCGTCCTGTGTGCCAGTATTTTCCCATCCATGTTCGTGCCAACCCAAGATGTTGATATATGTTAGCATAACAAAGCCAAGTCGCCAGAAAATGTGGATCACTCGTTCGACCCACTACCCCAGATTCTCAAATTGCGGCACCATTCTCTGCATTATCCAGACCCATGCCAGCAAATCCATTTGCCTCAAGTAGACTCTGAGAAGCGACGTAACTGAACCCACCAAATGGATTTTCAGCTCCACCGGCACTTACGGAGCTCCATGGGGCTTTTGAGGAAGTCAAAACTGGACTGAGTGCAAGATCCGTAAAATCGGTTGAGAAATTTTCGGCCAATTCGGGATCCGTAATCAAGGGTTGAATCGGAGGCTCAACCTCCCTCTTCGCAAGAGCCTTCCAGTCAATCTTTTTGAAAAATCGATGCTTCTTGATTGTTTGCATGTCTTTCGGCATGTTGGCACCCAAGCGCTTGTGAGGTTCCTTGCGTAAAAGGCGGGTCAGGAGATCCTTCGCATCAGGACCGAGGAAATACGGCATGACTAATTTCTGCTTGACGATTCGCTCTTGAATTTTGGCGTGATTTTGTCCTTGGAAGGGGGGTGAGCCGGTCAATAAATCAAATCCCAGTGCGCCGAAAGACCACCAGTCGACTGCCATCCCGTATTTCTGTCCTAGAATCACTTCAGGGGCCATGTATTCAACCGTTCCAAGGACACTGTTGCACTTGTCATTTTCGTCAACTGCGACCTTAGAGAGTCCAAAATCGGTGAGCAAAAGATGTCCTTCAGCGTCGAGGAGGCAATTTTCGGGCTTCAAGTCGCGGTAAATAACGCCGAGGTTACGGTGGAGATGTTCGAGGGCTAGAACCATTTCGGCCATGTAGAATGAAGCCACTTCCTCGGTGAACATACGTTCCTGGGCGAGGTGGGTAAAAAGTTCGCCTCCTTGCGCATATTCGAGAATCAAGTACAGCTTTTCGTGGTCTTGAAAGGCGTAGAAGAGTTTCACGACAAATGGGTGTCTGTTCACGCTCTCGAGAATCGATCGCTCGGTCTTGGTTTGCTCGACGAGTCGTTTGTGGACGGTTAGGGAGGCTTTCTTGAACTGTTTCTGGGCGTAGAGTCGACCTGTTGCCTGCTGTTTGACCAATAAAACTGTCCCAAACGTGCCTTTCCCGAGACAGCGCAAGGGTTCGAAATCGTTGGCCTGCATCTTTCTCGCGATTGTGTCCTGCACCAATCCTCCTTCCACCGCACCAAAAATCGGCCTTTCAGCCACGCTCTCGCTCACGAAATCATGTTCCAGAGGAATATCGTAGCTCGTGATGTCGGAAGCCTCGTCGTCACTGAACTCGGATGTGGTGCCTGTGCTGCTTTGCGGCTGCGACCTGAACTTGCTTTTGCTGCGCACGAAAGAATTATTTCGCGATTCGTTCTCCAGATTCAACGTGTCGAGCTGGAGCTTGAGCTTGCTGATGCCACCTATGCCTTGGCCGGAACTCGATCGCAACATCGGGCTGCTGTTGGCGCTCACAACATCCTGAATCCTGTGTCGTCGCGACGGGGTATGCGGCCCATAGTCAGAGTCTTCGTCTCCAGACCCGTGAGCAGGCGTATGGAAGCCCCGAATGGTCGTCATGGCGGGCGCTGGGAGGTTCATGGTGCACCGCGTCGTCGCTCAGCGTCAGCTCGAATTTGGGATCGGTAATTTCGGTGCAGCTTCTGGTGGTTCTTCGCGGTGCGCATCTGGCTCTGGACAGAGAAGGAAAAAATGGTCGTGTTGTCTGTTTCGATATGCATTTGTTGGCGGTCGATTGTTTGTGGTCGAGATCTTGTCACCGGTGGTGTAAGGAAAAGAGAGAAGAGAGGAAGAGAAAGGAGACAGAAGCAGGATTTCGGGTCAGAAAACGGGAGCCTGTCAGAGCCTGTAAGCCGAGCGCCAAGCCTGAAAATCCGGCCATGTGGCTGTTCCAGTACCCGCTACGGCTGATGCCCGGATGACTAATCACGCCTATTTGTATCAATCCCCCTTAATTTCATTCCTTTCTTCCTTTATACAATTATTTCGAAGTTGCGCATCGACATCTCCGACTATGGACTGTGAGTCCATATTTATAGCGATGTAATCGTTCCCCTTTTATAAATATCTATGATATACGTTGCGTGTTTTTCATATGTCACTCTCGATTCTAGGTGGGGTTGTAGCTGCGCTTCGTTTCGAATCATGTCTCCGAGGCCTTGGAGCCCGGAGAAAGTCAATCTGGAAAAGTATTTCAATATTACTATTTTTTGGCTCTCTTCATGGGATGTCAGCTATTGTATGGCAAATGGGAGTCATTCAATAGGAGATGGCGCAGTAAGCCTTCCCGTAATCATGAGACAAATGTCTTAAAGCCACAGCCTGCTACACATGATTCACATTTTCGAATTTCTTTCCAACTATCTAGTCAACAGCCGGACCTTTAAGTAAGTCAATGCCCTCCCGCGTTTGCCCCCTTCTACCATGTATGCCCATCTTTACTGTTCTCCCTGCGAGGCCCAATTTCGCAGGTGATGATAACTATGTTACTCCAAAAATTCTCAGGGCAGGTTTTTCTTCCGACGGCGGTAGAATCGCCTTTAAAGTGTTATTTTGAGATCTCCGCACTTGAGTCTGGGCCATTGAACGCTGGCAGCAAGTATCTTGTTTCAATGAAGCTTAACTTATCTATAGTATATAACTGGACGCTGGTGAGAATAATCAGCATCACTTAGACGGATTCGGACGAATCACCAGCCTTTGGGAAATCCAGGGAAAAACGTACATATTCATTGTTCAAAACTATCTACCATTCGTCACCCTTCACGTCCTCATCTTGCACCAATCTTCAGGGTTCCCAAATACTGGATCAATCTATACCTTGCCCACTTATCCCGCAAGAAGAGCCGTAACCTTTCAAAAGATCAATCATAGCTTGACTCTTAGCATAATCGATAGCTTTCTTTCCAACGTTGTCCTCGATCTCCGCATTCGCGCCGTGATCAAGCAACCATTTAACTCGTGGCAACAAGTTAATATCGGGTTTGGTTTTGATAACAGCAAAGCCGCGTACTGCCCAATGTAGCGCCGTGCCTTCATTTGCTGTTCCTCTCATACCGACCTTATACCAATGAGTTCCTGGCCCCCAAATACCAGCATATACTGCCTGCGAGTTGATATCGATTCCCCTTTCTAATAAATACTGTAGGCGTTCGAAGCATGATTCGTCGTCAATGAAAGATACCGCATCTTGATAAAGGTTCGCAGCGTTGACGTTTGCGCCCGCGTCGATGAGAAGGCCAATTGAGGTATTATCACCGCAGATATCTAAAGGGAACGTTTCAAATTCATCTAAGCCGTTCGGATCTGCGCCCTTTGAAAGCAAGTATCTCAGTAGGGTTTGGTCACTTCGAGCGATAACATTGCTACAGCTGATTAGTCTTCCTTTCATCAACCAAGTTGGCGAGATTATGTTTCTTACTGGATAATAGCTGGAAACTTGGCAAGGTCCAAACCATATTTGAGTAAAACCTCAATAACACGGATCACGCCATCGGTGTCTTCATTCCAAACTGCAGACATTGCCGCATTTCCCATGACTGCTCCGTTTTCTAACAAGTAGGTAACGATATCGGCATGTCCGTATGAGCATGCAAAATCCATGCTTATAGAAAGCCGCCCAGTAATGGTTGCGTGGAATTCTGGATCGCCGTGTAGCTCTTGGAATATTGTTTGAACGGATTCCAAGTTTCCCGTCATGCAAGCATCCAGGAGGTTTTTCGAAGAGTCACTATGAGGTCCAAGAAGAAGGTTGAATTCGGAGCTTTGTTTGGGCGCTTCTGTTTGTCCATTTGGCGGTTTTGGATCTTTCTCTTTAGAAGGAGTGCCCGTAGTAGGCCCGCTACCCATCTTGCGTTGAGCTTTTTTTTTTTGAAAAGGGTTTTAAAGCCTCGAATACCTGACTGTATGAGTAAACTAGACGATAAAGGTTAGGAATGAAATGTTCTTAAAGGCTGAGTCAAGTCTTTGTGGGGGGTGGATATAAGGGCGATGCCTCGCGAAGCGGGGGCTTAGACTGAGGCTGTGCAGAAAACATTCGGCTAATGGGACAATACAACAAATCTAGGTAGATTCGATACGACAAGTAAGTGATTTGAACCAAGTAGCAAGCCTTCGAAACTCCAGTTTGTGAGTGATAGTAGCTGTATTATAGATCTCACTGTCATTTAGGTTGACCTCGATTTAAGTGCTACATAGACAGTAGCGAAGGCACCCCTAGAATTGATAATATAACGCGATCTTGAAAAGAGAGCGCAGAAGTCTATTTAGTTATATATCTATTGTTCTGAAAGCAAGGGACTATCAAAATTTCAAATTCAAATGAATTGCGCACACCAAACAAGTATTGCCAGTCTAAATAGCCCAAAAGTCTATATTCTTCGTAATGAAAAAATAAACCACGCCCCAGTCGCACGCTTTAGTGCTTTCTTTCCAATTCCTACAGTGGATCCATGGTGAATACAAGCTGTATATTTTCCTCTACCCATAAACGAACCTCTCTAATTCTATCTTTCCGGCTAGTGTCATATTCGAACAAAATCCTTCCAGCTGCCGTCTTGATGAGCTTGTCGTGATCCGGTTTCTCTTGTGATCCTTCCATTTGGTTTGCTCCTCTGTTGGAGGGATTGAGTGGATGGTATGGAACTTTGTGGATGCTATCAATTTCTGGCCATTTGGCCTGGATAGCCCCATAGATCTCTCTGTAAACCGAGTCGTACTCTTCCTCTCCTTCAATATATCCAATAACACTTGCAGGTCGTGTGTCTGTCGCCTTATCCCCTTTATCCTCCGGTTGCTCTTTTGATTTCACAGGGGTAATGATGAAAACCTCTGGGAAGTTGTGGCCTTTGAAAGGAGACCCGTTGAGATCGTTGAAATGATCCACGAAACTGTCGAATACTTTATTGCCATTAACAAGCAACATTGGCGCGTACTCCTTCTGGTTTGACTTGTCCATGGCCAAATCCTCAAAAAAAGTGTGTTGCATAAACCCCACTAGGCCCAACAATTACTACTGACGTGCAACCGGTCAGAAATTTCAGTCCAATATTGAAAGAAGCCGCTGGTGAGACACTGTTTCCCCTATTGGTGTAAAAGGCTCGGAACAGTGAGGTGCTCTCGGGCTTTCTGCCCCGGTCATTATAGATCTTATTTCCAGGAGGAAGAGCATCCACCGTCTTCCTGACATACGCCGACTTCTCTTGTGCGTTGTCTGGGACTGGGGCTAAGGCTCTGCTAGAAAGGCCTGCAAGGTCGTATATGGGGAAAGCTCCCCGCACTTGGTTGTTTGTTTCTCTTTTGACGTTGGCACAAGTGTCTGATGTGCAGACAGGCCTTCCCGCATGAACAATCCATGAAGTCAGAAGCGCACCCACAACAGCATGGAGCAATGCTTGGATCCTCATGATGAAATACGCCTAAACAAATGTCAGCTTTGTATTCTGGAAACCGTCCGAAGATCTGATATGGAGGGCTTTACAGCTTTCGTGTTTCAACCCGGAAAGAATAGTTCGACAGAGAAGATTTTCAATATGATATGGTGAAAGTAGAAAGATGTAGCGATTTTTCCGAGATATTATTTCTGAGATGAAGAAATGGTTTCTTAAGCAAATGTGCGTCCTACTCTACTCTTATATAACTAGGGATTAACTGATTAGTGGAAAACAACGCAGAGGGTCCTTAGACACGGCCAGATACAACAGTAAGAAGTTGGTTATCTCCTGCCTTGACATGATGCAACAGCCATCCGCAACTCTTCTGAAGCGATGCAAGTTGAATTCTTGCAATCCCTCAGCAGGGGAAAGCGCATGTGATCGAAAGAAATAACAAGACAGTTCTAAACTCTGGTAAATTTGGAAGGCTCACATGCCCTTCTTGACAAGGGCACAGGCAAGTGCTCCGCCTCGACTAAAGGAAGAAATTTTGTTTTGAATTTATGCACTTTAGTAATTACACCTGTCACGGTCAAAGCATGGTCTTGTTGTGTTGTCTATCCCCTTGCCCCTACTGAAGGATTACTCTTGTGATCATTTCCAACAGGGAAAAGGATTATTTCAATATCACTTGCCTGCTTCTGCTTTCAATTTACCTGAGAAAAATGAGGCGAAGCAGTAGGGGATGGGCTTTCACAGCTGAAATGTATCAGCTACGTAGGTGAGAGTACCACCGCCAACTTGGGCACCAACGTTGGTTCTAACAGAAGGATGAAAAAATTTTATTCAAGGTTCTGTAATGGGTTGCAAAAGGCTGTGTGTTTTCGGTGGCGCCTACGTTCAGTCTGCGCCACTGCCACTCTTCTTGAGGTTAGACCCAAGGTTGAGTAAAGGTGGAATCGAAAGCTTAACAACGTGTTCTGTTGGGGCAAGTCCGAGGGTAATACTATGGAACTTGATTGTACTCGAGTATTTTGCTATACGTGTTACATGTTGAGAGATTTTACTGTCCCTATCGCTCAGAAGCTTCCCGAAAACTTCCGGCGATACAATATGCCTTGATTGTAGGAAATACAGATACACAAGTAAAAAGATACCTTTACGAGTGAATATAATCCTGGTGGTGATGAAGAGAAATATGCACGAAGTGTTCTTTTTTAAATTTCAATGTCACATCACGCATTCACTCATACTATGCCCGTCTAAACCTAGTGTATATCGACTGTGTCAATGAAAAGTATGTGTTAAACCAGAAACCACGATTTATTTTGAAAGTAAACAACAATTCATCGCACAAGCCAACCGTACTGAGAGTCCATAGGATCCTGATATTTTCTTCCAGCAGATCCCCCCAAAGGATTATTCGCGTAACCCTCTAGCATCATGTACCCTGAGTTCTCCGTTACGCCCAATGAAGCTCGAAGCCCTCGGTCTTGGGCGCCACTTGAATATTGACAAGCCCGAAACCTTTCCCATCTTTGAAATTGTTTGAAACTAAAAATGGTAAGTTAAGGATCAAGGAGGTTAAGTTGTATGAGTTCAAGGCTAGAGTTTTTAGTGAAACGAACGTACCTTTGAACTCATTGCTGTCTAGGTTTTCTGCGTGTGATAAAAGATCAAGGATGCCATTTCTAAGAACTGATGAAGGAAGAGTTCCAGAAATTGGCATTCCCATGGCGCCCGAGAATGTAAGAATTAGGACCGAAGCGGTGTGCAGAGCCCCGTGTTGCGGCTTCATAATTGACAAGTCCGATTTGAAGACGGCAGCGTTGTATATTTTAAAGAGTAGTGGTTGAAGGGAAATCTCAAGAGTACCTGGTGTCAATCTGTGCTGGGAGTTGTTCGACGACCTTAAGCCTGCTGAAAGATTGTGGATATTTGAGATGGGGTTTGAATTCAAGCGGGAAAGAGACACAGCCCCCGAGACGATTCAGCGCAAGCGCCGAGCTTTCAGTGTGCCGATTAGCCATGCCACCAATCCAGGAATGTCAACCACCAACCGGTTGATATCAGAATGCTGGTTAGTAACACGAAACCAACAACATAGTAACCGAATGGCTAAATCTGCGACACTGCTGTGCGGCGTCAAGCCCTGTTGGCCCCTGGAAAACACCAACCCGACGAGCGTCATGCCAAGAACTAATTTGCAGAGTTGGAATTATGTTGTTGTACAAGACCAATCACACAGTCAGGTAAAGGATATACTATTTTTGTACAGCAACAAACTGATAACGGCCGCTTGTCACCAACGCCAGGAATCGCTTTCCGGGTTTTGAGTAAAGGATTCAAACTCCAGAATGGGCAGGCCAATTATTGCAACATCAGAGCCTGGTGAAGTTGGGCCCCCTTGTGTTATTCTTCCGTTCGTTGGGAACCTGCGAAGCTATTAGCATTAAAAAATGTTCTCACAAGCAGAGATATAATTTTTATTTCTGTTTCAAACGAAGATCTGGTAAGTTTGCATAAATAAAATGCGTAATTTTCCGAGCAGTTTTACGATTTGCACTCCTGTTCGATTTCCTCATGTTTCTATACTAAGTTTGAGTAGATTGCCTGAAGTTGCTTCTACTCTCAATGCCTTGATGAAATGCTCTACCCAGTCCATGTTACAACCAATAGCAATCACGGACAAGCCACTACCACTCATGTGTTGAAGTATTACACCTGAGAAGAACATCATGGTTCCTAGGCTACTATAGTAAGGTCAGTGATACTATTTCTTGAATCCTTTGAACATGGCGGCCATATCCGACCCCCCTTAGCTGCTGTTGGCTTATCTGCAGCTTCTCCCAGAGCTTCCAACACAGTCACACTCAAGAAGCCATCCCGCGGAAAATTCGAAATCGATAACTAACAAAGGAGTTGAGGCGCAAGAACGACGCGGGAATTAATCTGAAGAGCCGTGCAAACCTATCATGAGCACCTAGCAAGTAAGTGCTTACCCAACTTCATTTTGAATTTCTCTTGTCACGCGGGAAGGTAATCCATCAGAAAGCTAACAGTCGAACACAGCCAGCCTTGGCAGTATATTTTGGGAGTCGAGATATTGTTTGAATCCTACGGGGCATAACGGAAGGAAGATGGCGAGCTTTCTAGGTGAATTCAAGAGCCTATAAAGAGCACCCTCAAAAGACAAACTCTTATCTTCATCATTCACAAAACCCCCACAACTCCTCAAGTCTCTCAGATATCAAATCATCAGGATCACGACTTTAGCTCAAAGTTTTGATCAATTTCATTTTTTTATCAACAAACTTTCTTGTCAAAGCAGCAAAGTCGTTCTCTGAACAGTCGCTTAACTCAATCTCAAAATGTCACCACCATCATACTCTTGGCTTCTTTTTCTATTTGTTACAGCACGAATTTCGACTGGAAGTCCACTTGCTCTGCCCTCACAGCTCGCGGATTGTCTTTACAACAATAACCACAATTTTACCCAGAGCAGCAACCTGATTTCTACCGCTGAAATCGAAGCATGTACTGGCCAATATGCTACAAGAGACCTTGAGCGAATAAATCCCGGCCCTGGTTACAGCCCAGACGAGATAATCGCAAAGCGGGGAACACAGGCTACTCCCCTTATAGTGCCTGGAGAGGAAGTTGCGGCCAAAGTCACGAAAAGAGGCCTCGAGACCAGAACACCTCCTCCGGTTGGCTTTTTCGACCAGAGTAGCGATACTCCCAATGAGCCTTGGATTTTGTCGAACTTCCTCGAGACAGGAATTCTAGACACGAAATGGAGCACGCCTATTTGCAACGAAGTAACAAAATTCGACCCGCATCAGACCGGACAGTCTGGAGCTTTCAACTACAACATCCAGGGCACACACAAGCAGAGTTTGAGCTTGGTCCATGACAAGCGATACTTGCATCTCTTGGTAACCTTCTCGGGAGTCGACGTTACTCTTCTTCCTCAGTACGACTTGGTAGATCTGTGTAAAAACGCTATGCACCAAGCTGCACAGTCTTATCACGAACTCAAGTACGGCTTTTTTGGAACTCAGACAGTTTACTCAGTCGTCAATAACCACAGGATCGTTATCCAACCAACTGAAACACCAGGACAAAGCAGCAAGCGGAGCGACTTCGGAGCGCCAATTGGGCTTATCAATATCCAGATCGGAGATCAGGCAAAAGATGTCACACTTTTCAATGCCAACGGACTTCCAGGTGTCTAATTGAAAGATGATATATTTTAGACGGAAATGTCTAGAATTCTTTCTTCTTCTTTCTTGTAGTCCTATCACATGCAGTGTGAGCGGGATCTGCACAATAGGGGCTCAGCTATTGTTAGATTTGCCGTTTCCTACGTCTCGTTATGTTTGGGGTCTTGGGGGCTTATTTCCAGGTTCAAATGGTACTTGCGTGTTCTACTAGATCTTTTCTGGAATTTGGATTTACTGTATCACTATTGACTCTATCTACCTCCGCGATAAGCTTTCCAAAATGAACACTTAAAATTCTCAATGACGTGTTTTGAAAGATAGAAAATTATGATTGAACTGAGCATAGTTAAAAGGTTCTTCCAAGAAACTCCCCTGTATTATCCTCCAGGTAGGAAAATAAAAGTCTCCCCGGCACTTCCCTACTCATGAAACTACCTCCATCCCCTATTTAGTTTAAACCCAAGCGTCAAACCACCTCAAAGCCTGGAAATATGCCCCTTCCTGTGCAAACTTCTTCCTAGGATCACTTAAATTCGTCCTTATAGCAAACCCATGCTCAGCTCCAGAGTACAAAGTAGTTTGATATATTGCATTCTTCGCCTGGAAGATGGCCTCAGCCGCTGCTCGTTGGGCTGGCGTGTTCGACCCGTCAAATTCTATGAAGAAACTTTTAATATTCGTTTTCAGATGAAAAAAGTTTCCTTACCTCCAAAAGCGATACTCAGCGGCGAAGCAATACCCTGCCACTCAGCTGCTACCACTCCACCCGGGTGGGCAGTAAATCCAGCATCCAGCCCCTTTCCCGAAGCGAGGAATCTTACAACGTGTTTCCCACCGAAACTTACGTGTTGTCAGAATTCTGTCGGGAAACTGTAGAGGAAGGAGCGACATACCAGTACCCCACAGCAGCAACCTTTGTAAAGCCTAGCTCACCTCGGATTGATGCGATGGTAGTATTCACGATTAAATCAACTATTGCAGTTGTGTGCCTCCCTCGCCAAGCAGTCATGTTGAAATTACTGCTAGAATTGCTTTGTGTATTCGGAGGGACTGTGGATTATTAGCTGCCCAGAAATGTAAGGGTTTTAGGGAGCGAATGGAAAAGGTACCCGGATCGCCTCCAAAGAGGTCTGGCTGTACAACATAATAACCTGCGCGAGCGAAACTGTCTGCTAACCTAAGTTTTGTAGGTAAAGGGTAAGTCTAGGAAATAATTTTCAAGTTTGCCGTGACTGGTGCTTTGAGAGGGAGGCTGCTTACAGCCTGTTGTTAACTTGTTGGACACCATATATGTCTGTCAAATACAAGATCGCTGTATCTCTACTGTTGTCTTCGCTCCTTGGAGGAGATACCAAGTAAGTACTAACTGGCAGTTGTTCAATATTGATCGTTATAAAAATGAGTTCTGAAAGTACAGTAGACTCACTTCCGTTCAAATCCCGAAACTCCCCCGTGGAATTTCCATCAGTCAAGACTCCATTGACGCAACAAGTAGAACTCGCCACAGTGCTGAAAAGTTGACCCGCTTGCTCGTATTTTAAAGGTGCAGGGTCATTAGGAGGAGAAAAAGCAATGGAAAATGATGTATGGATGCTAAAAGCAGCGATGAGCACGCAAAAATTACGAGACAAGCATTGCTTGATCATTTTAGAGATAAGCAGGACTGGGAATAATACGAAGACTCAAATATTAGAAAAGGAATTTGGACAATAGTACGAAAGTATCAGGTAGGAATTGATTTTGTGAGTGTAAAGGGAATATGGAATTTGTGAGAATTTATGAGGGGTAAATGGGGCGAAAGAGAAAAGGCTGCCAAGGGTGAATTATATTAGGCTCTATCCCCCAATATGAAGGTCAACTTAATTCCCCTTAATTAGTCATCCGACAGGCCTCATCTTCCGCCCTTATCTTTTGCAGCATCGCCTGGTCATGTGCTGCTGCTTCCTCTCTCTGACCGGGCTTCATTCCGCCCGTTTTAATGCCCCCTTGACCAAACTCAATATCCCTCACGATACCGGTGGCAACACAGCGCCCATGAGAAAGGCGTTGCTCACGCACCGAGCCTGCCCAGCGCAGTCACCAGCGGCATATACTTTCTCAACACTGGTTCTGTAGCTAGGTGGGCTCACTTCAATCTCCCCAGAAGGAGCCATCTTCAGGCCTAGGCTGCTCGCAAATGGCAAGTCGACCTCCACCGTAGGCTTATGGACGATGAATCTCTCCACGCAACAGTCGCCTTCTGTGAAGGATAGAGTGATTCCAGCATTGACATCGGCTGAGTTGTTAGAACGCAGCGAGGTGATTTTGCGGTCATCGATTTTCACCGCGTCAGAACCAAACTGTGAGTTTAGCACGCAATCCAACTCCGGCTGTGAGCCATTCGTGTAGACGGTCACAGAAGGAGCGAATTTTAGGGTATCGGCGACGAGAATAGAGGCAATTGGCGGTAGGGCAAGCATTCCTTGTGCGAGGAGCCCAGCTGACGGGATAACGCCAGAACGTCGCTCATAGCCGAATGTGAAAACACAAGGAAGGCTGAATCTCTATCAACATCACGCCTCATGGAAATAAAAGAGGGAGGATGATGTATTTTTGAAATGGTGTAAAGTGCAAGGAGGAAAACTTACATGGTCTTCGCAAAGCATTCTTTATATCCATCAATCTCTAGCATCACATCTCGTGCTCCCGTCGCGATCAAAAGAGTCTTTCCCAACCATTTCTGATTTTCATTATCCACTAACTGAAACAAGCCATCTTCACTTCTTTGAACATCACGGATCAGGGTGTTCTCGTATGAAATCAAGCCCGAAGGTTGGAGCTCTGCCCAGCAAGTAGCACGAATTTCGTTGAGCGTCTTACCCTCAAAGCCAGGCGTCAGGCGAGTAGGGTTCTCATAATGAGGAGCGTTGTTATCGAAGTCGAATATTTTAACAGAATGGTTAAATCGATAGATGCTGAGTGCAGCGGAAAGACCAGCAGGGCCGCCACCAATAACGACGACGTCAGTGATAGAATCCATCTGAGATCGGTCTCGATACCAGAAGTTGTTCTCGGTAAATCAGTGGAGTATATTCGCAAAATATGCAGCAGGTGATACGGCAGGATAATGAAGAAGGCAGGAGAGTGTGATAAGCAAAGCTCCAATAAAGTCCCCAGAAAATCTTGATTTGCAGCCGCTTCCCCCTTAATTCCCGCTTAAACGGCCAGCACGAGTTTCAACTCAATTCAAACACTACCGCAGTTATTTTACGTAAAGGACCGTACCCAACTATATTTCGATTTCCAATAAGAAATGTATGACTAAAAATAACCTTGTGGTGTTAGATGAAAATCCACGTGTGGCCTAATATATACAATCACGATCGTGATTCGCGACAAGTTGGCCCTAGTAACCTCCTTCCTACATGCAAGTAACGTCCCAATTTATCTGGAAGCGTCTCAGTAGTATAAGTCAGGCTGGGGCTCGGGGGCCCGAAGCTTGGCACCTACCATAAGCAGTGTTACCCTGAGCGTAAATGCATTCCTAGGTGCTGTTTAAGGCCTCAACTGAATTAACCGGTTACCTCCTTGTGGCGTTTCTTTTGCAGGGAAGAGGGCTTACGTGTAACCTAAACAGTACGTAAGCTGACTTGTACTACCCCACAGTACATGATGGCTTTTTAAAGTTACCTTCTCTTGTTTCCCCTTTCATAATTTTAACGGGTCCTTCATTTTTGGTTGAAAAGGCAGGTAAGTGTCGCTGTGTTACACATAAGCCTAAAACTACGGGGCGTTGTGTGATATGCCTTAGAGGTTAAACAGTAGAATTAATCAAAATAGTCTGCCATTGCTATATGTCATGAGGACAATATACCAGGGGACAGATGGAGGCGGCGCACCGTGTTCCTAAATGGATTGGCTTTCTGAGGAGAGTGTCAAATTATACGCTGAAACCTATCCTTCGCTCCTCACCGCGAGCTGGGCACCGAGGTGAGGATGTCACTAGAGGATCGCACATGCAGGAACAAAAAGATTTACTGACTCAAAACGTGGGCGTACCTACACCAATAGAAAGGATTGTCTCGGAAGAAACGCAATACAACGGCACAGCCCGGGCAGAACGTTCGGGGGATTCCCTACAAAGGGGGAAAATTTTATGAAAATGTTTTTGCATGAGGCTAGAAACCTGGTTTCGTTGGCGCTTCTACGTGCGATAGACTGCGATATGTTAA
>JAAMPI010000081.1:0-11253 GCA_013054445.1 Cudoniella acicularis | reverse complement strand
CNNNCCNNNTGCCTCCACATCTTCCCCATCTGATTGCTGCCATCAACTTACTGTCTCTCAATGTCAATGCTAACTCTCGAGTAAGTCAGCCCCAAATCTGCTATTAATGACCTCTACTCACTCACGGTCATTGAAGCTCCGGCGTGTCAGGGTCGAAGCCTGTGAAGCTACGAGCAGCATGCAACCAATGTAGCAGTGTAAAGGTAAGTTTGGTTTAATAATTTCGCGACTTTCCCCTAAGACTTCAATATTTGTGCTTATACTAAGACATGGAAATACCCCAGATGAAATGTACAGGCGAAAGAACTGGATGTCAGCGTTGCGTGAATATCAGCGTGCAGTGCATCTATGCAGAATCTCGAGTCGGCAAAGTTCCGGGTGTCAGAGCAAAGAGGAGGTACCAGAGTAATACAGAGGGGAACTCTTCCAACGAATCTCCACCAGGTTTCCAGGCTCCAGACATCGCCCTAGGCGCTCGTGCAGAGGAAAGTGCGATAGACGAGGAATTCGATGAGGATTCGATAGTATGGTCAGCGGGTTTGCAGTATCCTTTCAATGCCGAGATGGGGACTTTTGACTCAGCGGACGATTCATTTCAGGGCCTCTATCCTATTCAATCTCCTACCACGCCATCAGTTATCCAACCCTCCAGTAGTGCCTCTATACCCACATTGTCATCAGCTACAAGCGACTTCTTCCTCGGCAATCTCAATTTTGGCATGGAAGAGCTCGTACGAACTTCAAACCGTCTGGATTCAAATATTATTGGAACTCGTTCAAGCCCTTGTCAACAAGTGCAACAATCACAACCAAAACCACAGAAACAAACCCAACAGAATCGCCAGGGGGCAGTCGCAGTAGACAGTCAGTGTATACTGGCATGCTGCCAAATCATCAGTAGCCTGGAAAATTACATCTTAGCCGATCTGAACGTCCTGGATATAATATTAGGGACTGTTAAGCGGACGGTGGATAAGTTGAATGTTATGGTTAATCTTCAACTAGAGTCACGCAACATGCGATGTATAGCCCTCTTTGGGGTGATAATGGATCAGATAATCGTGCTCCTTGAGGCAGGAAGTCAGTCCTTCTTCGCACAAAATCGATCACAGTGGCCGCAAGAACTTACGGCGGGACTGGATTATTTTGGCAACACTTCACTTAATTTGGGATTTGAAACTTTCCAGGTCGACCCGGAGGACAAGCGCGCTTGGGGGTCAAAAATAATACTGAAGGAGTTGCAACATTGCATAGAGTTTTTACACAAACTCATGCCTCTTGTAAGGATTGGCCTTAACAATGGACAACCTAGCAGTGAGACACCTAGTGACCGCGAGGGGTGTTACGTTGGGCTTGAGAGACGCCTACGAGCCCTTTGCTACAAGATTAAAGGGCAGGACGCCTCGGACTCAGAGCCAATTCAAGGCCCATAACCGCGGCAAGGACGATAAAGATTCGAAAATTTCATCTTCACCCTCTGGAGGCACTTAGAGGTCTTGATTTTAATAGAGAACTGGTATTGTTACTTCTCAAGTATGATAAGGAGAGGGAATTCAGCGTTTTACGGCATTTCAAATGCTTCGAAAAACCTACTGTACATAAGTTTTTGGATTGTTCCAATGCATAACTGGAACTAGTTCTTGGCATATAAAAGCGGATAGTGCTTGTGATTTTGTTTGTCTTGGTGTATTTGGACACACCACTCTCAACTAAATTAATAAAGGTGTATTGATTAATTAAATGTATATCAATCTTCCTTAAATATACTTTTAGTCGCGAGAATACATCATCTTTAATTTCACATGTCAGCACCATAAATTTGAAAAGGAACGGTAAGACCTCTCGCCGCACTCCGAACTGCAAAACATACTTTTCGACCTGCTGTTTTCGCTGCGCCTTGCCCCACCCCCAGACAGTGCCGGCGTGTGGTGGCGTCCTCTCGGGACCCGAATCTATTGCACAGGCAGTGCAGATCTACCTGGTCCCTTCTACTGTGGGCGCCCAACCATGCAACACGGGGCGCTCTGGTACCCCGTTTATGTTAAGCTGTGCGCCTGGGGGCCCTAGACTCGCAAGGTTAATTACCAACGTTACTAACACAACACAACCAACATTGCCAGCGACCCCCAAGGATATGGCGAAGCTTCCCTATTTTTTCCCCACTGGCACATTCTCTTTTTTCCCAGTACGGTCTCTCTTTTCAAAACTTTGCGATTTGACTGTTGTGCCAGTGTAGTTGAGGCAATGTCGAAACCAGAAACGCCCATTTCAGTGCTTCACGAGCATGTACCCGACGCCGTGTCTGCCTCTCCCAGCGATGCGTCAAAGGAGAATCTTCCCACGATAGAGGGCGAGGTGGAAACTCCTGCGCCAAAACACAGTTGGCGTTTCTGGTTAATCATCATCGCTATGTGTCTTTGCGCCTTCACCTCATCGTTAGACACATTGATTATCACGACCGCGTTACCCCGAGTCACAGAATCGATAGGAGGCGAACAACAATATGTATGGATAGCAAACTCTTTCCTCTTCGCCTCCACCGTCATCCAACCACTGTACGGCCAGGTCTCGAACATCTTCGGCCGTCGCATGCCTATGCTAGTTGCTCTTTCTCTGTTCGCTATTGGAAGTGGAATAGGAGGTGGTGCAGTAAATGTGCCGATGCTCATCAGCGGGCGTACTGTGCAGGGACTCGGAACTGGGGGCATATTCGTCATGTCCGATCTTATAATTTGTGATCTTGTCCCGCTTCGCGAGCGTGCGAAATATATGGGCATGGTCCTCTCTACCGCAGCTATTGGGACGGCCATCGGACCAGTTGTAGGGGGAGGCCTAGCACAGGCAGACTGGAGATGGGTATTCTACATTAATCTGCCGATCTCTATTCCAGCCTTGATTATGCTTTTCTTCTTCCTTCAGCTGAACTACAAGCGCGAGCCAACCTGGGCGGCAGCTCTACTACGAGTCGACTGGCTGGGAAATCTCATCTTCATCCCATCTATCTTGGCCATTCTCCTTGGCTTGGTCATGGGCGGAACCGTATTCCCTTGGTCTTCCTGGCACATTATTCTTCCGATCGTTTTGGGTGGTGTCGGGTGGATTCTTTTCCACGTGCACCAAGCATCGCCAATATGCAAAGAGCCCAGCGTACCGCCACACTTATTTTCCAATCGAACCTCTTGTATTGGATTTTTGTTAGCTTTCAATTCGGCTATGATACTGAACTGGAGCGCCTATTTCCTCCCTTTCTATTTCCAAGCCAGTCAGGGAACCAACCCAGTGTTATCCGGCGTGTATGTCCTGCCTTTCACCCTCTTTATGGTCCCAGCAGCGATGGTAGCCGGCGGCCTACTTGCTAAGTTTGGCCAATATAAGCCCTTCCACTGGATTGGATTTGGGCTCTTCGCTCTCGCGGCTGGACTTCTATCTACGCTCGACACCTCATCTCCTCGCGCAGCATGGATATGTTACCAAATTCTGGGTGCAATTGGATTAGGTCTCATCTTGACAACTATCCTACCAGCAATACTTGCATCCCTCGAGGAGAGTGACGCGGCTGTTGCTACTAGCACCTTCTCCTTTCTTCGAAGTTTTGGCTACACCTTCGGCGTCACGATACCTTCCGTCATTTTCAACGGTCAATTTGATAAATTATCCTACCGCATCAGCGACCCCCTTTTGCGCAGTGAGCTGGGCAATGGCGCGGCGTATGGGTATGCCAGTTCTGGTCTCATATCATCGCTACCAGAAG
Source organism: Cudoniella acicularis (assembly GCA_013054445.1). Classification (NCBI taxonomy): domain Eukaryota; kingdom Fungi; phylum Ascomycota; class Leotiomycetes; order Helotiales; family Helotiaceae; genus Cudoniella; species Cudoniella acicularis. The sequence goes on along the minus strand of JAAMPI010000081.1, from coordinate 7,502 downwards.
ATATACAGTCGGAGGTAAGAGGAGTATATAGTGATTCCATCAAGACAACCTGGCAAGTAGCGCTTGGCTTCGCTCTACTCGGCTTTCTACTTGTAGTTGTGGAGAAGCGTGTGAAACTTCGAACAGAACTGGAAACGGAGTTTGGTTTGAAGGAACCTCAAAAGAAGAAGGCAGAACCGGAAGATGGAAACACGAAGGAGTTTATAACGGAAGAGGTCAAGGTTGATGGAGGCGTATCAACCTAATTGTTTCGAGAGGGATGCATCTCCATGTTACCCCAGTTGAGCTTGTTGAAGAGTCACGGTGATCTAGTACTTTATGAACATGACAGTGTACTTCTGCCAAGCCGCCTTATGTATACTAAACTGTTCCTTTTTGTAATGCAATAATTTGAGCTTCATTTCTTTTGTAATTGGCCTGGTTCCTCTGTCGTTAGCGCTGTGGTCGGGGGTTGAAGTGTTTTCCAGTTATTGAGATAATTAACTTTGATTTACATGTCATCGAACTTATGGCGCGTATTATAATACTTGTCCTTTCTCAACGCATGAGTAAACTACCTCCCCTATCTTGCGCTTGGGCCCACTCGCTTAGGACCTGAGCCGACTCGGCAGTAGCATAGATCACGGGCCAACTAGACTCGTACATCCCATGAAGAATCCGACCGATATATCCGCCAAAGCTTTCCTTGCAGCACAGCGCAGAAAGTCGAACATATATATTTGCGGCGATTATAGGGGAATAGTATACTATTGTAAGGTTCTTAAAGGATTTCATCGACTTTTAATTGTGACAGTTAGATATGTACGTATAGCATCAAACATGAAATTCCGTAACTTTTCTTGGAAGATATAAAATCCTAATGAGGCAACCCCACCTTCTTCCTTGCCTCGCAGTGCAAGATGATATCTGGGTTGTTAATCCACGTATCCATAACCCACTTCCAGTCCTCGGCCGTGGCCTCCGTCCTGAGAGTGTAGTTTTCGAGCGTATGCACCAAAATTGAGTGGATTATAAGATCTGCTACATATTTCCCCATACATTGTCGTGGCCCAAACCCGAATCGCCAGTAGTTGTATCGCAATTCTGGGCCCTTGCGCTCCAGGAAACGTCCTGGGCGGTAAATAGTACTATCGGGTCCCCAAAAAGGATTCGTAATATTCAACGCGCATGTATCCACCAAGAAGTTTGTAAGCGCTGGGATTCGATATCCATCAATGATACGATCAGTCGGTGCAGCTTGAGGAACCGAAAAAGCTGCTAATGGTTTCAGGCGCGCGGATTCTAAAACGCATGCGGCAAGAAGAGAGGATGAGCTGACAAGATAGTTGTTAAATTTTTCCACATCGATGGCAGCCAAGGATCTTTGTTCTCCGATCTCGTCCCTTAGTTGGTCTTGGATGTGGGGATTCGCGGCTAGGAAGACTAGATTCCAGGATATGCCCCCCATTGTCACGTCCAAATTTGCGAAAATCATCTCATCCAAGGTTTGAAGAAGCTGGTCTTCACTGATTTCCCCTCTTTCAATTGCGTGATGCATTGACACGAAAGGTGTTTTAATCCCAAGTTCTAGAGCATGGCGATAAGCAGAATCGTTGAAAGCTTTCCAGTCGTGCTTGAATGCCTTGAGTTCCTTGTTGGCCTTCAGCGGAAGCAGCCGAGAAAACCAAAACCTTGTGAGGCCGCCATGAATAACAAACTTAAAGAGCTCCTCTCTTTGCGGGGCGAGTTTGCATAATTGTGCTTCCATTCCGGGGCTTAATCCACCATAGATAATATCGACGATAATCCAAAACGGCAACATTTTAATATCCGCCACCGGGTCCAGCTTCCTTTTTGACAGATTTCCTTTGCCCTCCAAGACCTTGAAATATTCCTTGGTATGCCGCTGCACTGATGAGACGTGATTCCGAATATTTTGGTGTATGAAAGGAATTTCGACCGCAGTCTTGACTGCTTTCCATTTTGCACCACTAATCAACCCTACACATTGACCCAAGATCTCGTGCATGAAGAAACCAGAATTGTTATCAACGGCTTTGAAATGCTTGTCAGAATCCCGAAAGACGGATTTTATATGTTCGGGAGTTGTCAAGACACTAGCATTAGGATTAGTAGGATAATATGATTAAGAATGAGACTCGTAGAAGGAAGCGTACATTTCAGATGTCATTCCGGACCATATGCGGTATAAGCTGCCATGTTGCTTCCCCCAGACGTTGCTGTTTTTCAAGCCATCCAGAAATTTGGCAACATTTCCCTGGCCATTTGGCCATTCGTAGGGGCAAGTCGGTAACTGCCGTCCAGTTCTTACATGTCTGATAGTGTAATATGAACAAAGAAAGAACTTTGGGAGAAAATGGTAAGCTTTCTACTGTTTAATTTGGGGAAAATCTGTGTTTTACATTTAACAATCTCGAGAACACAACTTGGAGCTTAGATGTCAGGTATAGTGCGAAGAATGCCAGAGCAATATAGAACGAAGTAGCCGCAACCCATTTTTGATTAATGTTCAACCCAAAAACGAGGCGATAATCCAACCAGTGGGAAGACATTTTTGCTCGAGAAGAAGAATCTCTAAAAACCTAGCGTCTCTCAGAAGCTCCACGATTTGGGATAATGATCATTTTTAGAAGCAAATACTTTTTCTATTCGCCAGATTTCGGAAATGTGCTTATCGCATACCAGAGCATTCCGACATCATCCAGGTCTCCGGCAAGCGTGGAATGCAGATGGGCTGCATGGGCCGATAGTCGGTTCCCGGGGCCCCTGACCATCGGCTGCAAAATTCTTCCACCAAATTGGTAAGATGCCAACTGACTCGAATCCAATAAGTATGCAATTTCTTCAACAGTTTGTTCTATTTCCCAGTTTAGCTTGCACCGGCTCCGCAACCTACCATGAAAGAAAGCTCCGCGGCCCATGTCAATTTCACAGCAAAATCCGATACCTTGTGGTACCTTGCCTATGGCTCCAATATGTCATTGGCCAAGTTTACCGGAAGTCGTGGGATAACACCCCTTTCAAGCGCCCGTGTCCGAATACCCGGATGGATACTAGCCCGCAATATTCCAGGATTGCCGTATTCAGAACCTACTTTTATGTCCATCACCGAGCGAAGCAGTACAACCGAAGAAATCTTCCCCATTAGCAGCCCCGATGTTTTTGGTGTTGCATATCTCATTACATCGAACCAATATAGACAGGTTATAGCATCAGAGGGTGGTGGGATCGGATATGATGACATTGCAATCAATGTTGTGCCTGTGGCAGAAGAGGATGAAAAGAAGATCGGCCCTCGATTGAGAGTGCGGACCCTTCGTGCAGCGGTGGTGCGGAATCCTTGGCCGAGCCCAAGCAAGCGCTATATGGTAGGTGATGCATTCTTTGATTATTGTTTCAAGTCATCCATAGTTTGCCAATGCTAAACAACCTGCTCCGGGGAATAGAATATTGTCATGACTGGTGCCCGAGAGGCTGGCTTGCCTCTTTCGTATCAGCTGTATCTGGAGGATATAGCTACTTATGAGCCACCTACGAGTTCGTGGTGTAAATTCGGCGCCGCTATTTTCCTGGCCATATGGGGCCCTGTTATGGCTCTCATGGAAAAGTTAACAAACGCTACCATTTTAGACAATGGTTGCGCTCCAATGTTTGTGATATGGCTAGTGCGAGCTGTAATGCATTTTATGTGGCTCACACACGATGTTCTTTTTGCTCCGCTGTGTGGACGTGGAGACGGTAGGAAATGCGAGAACAAGGGTTATGCTGATATAGAGAAAAGCCCGAGCAAAAACAACAGTTGGAGGTGAAAATCAGACTTCATAATCTCGGGGAAATTCCATTCTTCCATTTAAAGAAAACAAAAACACCCCCTAGTCAAAAGCCTTATTATTCTGTATCAATCGTCCGAAAGAAAGTTTCCTTTAAAACTTTCAGAGATCAACCCACACTGTTGAATTTTTCCTTTCCAGCAATTGTCTGCTTCTCCCACATAGTTCGATATCTGCCTCCTAATTTCAATAAATCGACATGTCGTCCTCTTTCGACGATTCGACCTTCATGAAGCACGAGTATTTGATCCGCTTCAGTAATAGTTGATAACCGGTGACTATCGAGATTATGGTCAGTTACAAAATTTACGTATACCTTTGAAAACTCACGCAATAGTAATGGTAGTACGGTTTTTAGTGACTTGTTCGAGAGCTTCTTGAATTTGCCGTTCAGTATGCGAATCCAGTGAAGACGTCGCTTCATCGAGCAACATAATCTGCGGCTTCTTTAAAATAGCCCGAGCTATGGCAACCTAATTGTGGAAAGAAATGTCAGTGAAAGTGGGTTCGCGAGGATTGAATTTCAACTTTACCCGCTGTTTTTCACCCCCTGAAAGCTTGAGCCCTCGTTCCCCTACGGCTGTATTATATCCGTCTGGAAATCCTACAATCTTTTGGTGTATACTGGCCGCATGGCATGCCTCAAAAAGCTCCGTTTCAGTTGCATTTTGTCTCCCGTAGAGTACATTGTACAGCAGCGTTTCGTTGAAAAGTACGGTGTCTTGAGGAACAACTCCAATATGCTCGCGAACACTCTGCAATTTTAGACTTCGTAAATCTGAGTCGTCGATAGTAATACTCCCACTTCCGATATCGTAGAATCGAAATAAAAGTTTTAAGATGGTAGATTTCCCGCTACCGCTCTCTCCAACAATGGCAGTGGTAGTTCCAGGCTCAACTGTAAAAGAAACGTCTTTGATCGCTGGCTTGCGCGAGTTGTACGCGAAAGTTACATTCTTGAAGCAGATACGTCCTTTGCAGGAAGTAAGGGACTTTGAATTGGGGCTATCGACGATATCGGGCTTTTGTTTAAACTGAATATAAATTAGCTTTGTTAAATCCCCATTGGTAAAAAAACGTACCAATTCAAGCATTCGCTCTGCTTCGACGAGGTTATTTTGAGCTTGGTTGTAAAAACTTCCGAAAAAGGCCAGTGGGGCTTGTAACTGGGCAAAATATGTTATGAGAGTTACAAAATCTGGAATCTGGTGTTGGCCTTGAGAAATTTGATATGCTGAAAGCATCGCAACTAGTATAACCCCAACTATAAAAATAAAATTTTGGATGGCGTTCAGACCATGAAGCGACAAGAGAACCGAGAATTCTGCTTTCTGAAATTTGGAAACCAGGAATCGGAACTTGGCGATTTCGGACGGAACTGCACAATTGTGGTGGACAGTTTCATATGCAATTATAGCATCAGTCCTTATAAAGTTGTTCGGGTTAGCTAGAGCTAATTTTTACAAACTTCGCTAGACTTACTTGGCAGCGTCCATTTCACGATCTCGTTTGGCCATCTCCCTCCTTGCGTAACCTCGGTATCTCGCCATATAAATAGTCACGTAAATGTAACTCCACATAACTGCTATTACAATAATCGAATAGAAAGCGTCAAAGTTAAAAAATAAATAAACAGCAGCGACTCCGAGATCTAAAACCATTGGAAACAGCTGAAAGGCGAACCCATCTAAAAAGGTATTCAAGGATCCCCCCTTGCTGAGTGCTGACATTACCTCGCCGATACGCTTGCTGAGGTGGAAATCGAATGAAAGGAGCAGAACGTGTTCAAACGCAGCACTAGTCAGCCGCTGATAAAGTGACTGGCCAATCGGAATCCATAAAATAGAGCGCACAGAGCCAATAACGCCTTGCTGACCTTGGAGGCCGCGGTACAAACAGTACAGCGAAATCTCCTTGAAAGGAACTCTACCATTTCCAAGGTTACCCACGACAACACCGAGCTGATATGGAACTAGGATATTGACAACCCGCTGGCAGATTAGAAGTACTAAGCACAGTATCAAGACTACTTGCTGTTTTTTAGAGTTCGAGGGCCTGTTGGAGTCAGATTGAGACTTCCGGGGTCTCCAAGTGTCTTACCATATGTAGGGAAACAAAGTACCAAAGCCGATGAAGTAATTTAACCATCCGGTTGACTCAGAATCCTGATTGTAAGGCTTCGAAGAAGCAGTACTGCCATATGCGGAGCCAACAACGCCATTTTCAAGCAGACTGTCGTTTTCATCTGCACTCAATTGATTTGGAGACCATTCGAATGACACCAAAACGATAAAAACTATACACATTACCAGAAGCGTGCCAAGCCTGAGAGGCCCTAGAAAAACTTCCACAAATTGTACTTTCCCAAGGTCCTCAATGTGTGAGGATTTTCGAGTCCTCAGGCTAACAATCGTAGCCTCGAATGAAATGGCTACTATCCAGGAGTACCAATTCGGCCTTATGGGCTGGAACGGACCGTCGACATCTGGTAAGAGACCAGCAGCAAAATACAGTAGAACTCCCAGGTAGCACGCATATATAAAGTTAGAGCGCATTTGCAAAAATCAACAGGCTCTCACTTACAATTTGGGCTTGGAGAATGTTGGAGTTTCCATGGTCAAAGTTTCTCAACGCGTCTAAGATTCCCACAACAATAGAAATTAACTAACCCATTATTAGCGTTGGAATTAAGGAAGTAGGAGATGTTGCCCAAACCAAGAAAATAGAAAGTAATGCTTGCAGGAGCCAAAGAGCGCGAAGAAGGGTGTTACTCTTCCTGTGCGGAGCCCCAGTCTTGGTCGTCTGATTACGACGGAACAGTGCCAAACGAGATGTGAAAAGTGTCAAAGCCACACAAACTGGATAAGTATAATAAACAATAACTAAGTAATCGGTGGCCATGGCGCGAATAGAGCAAAAAGAAGGTGGTTTCGTTTGACAGCATTAAAAAAATGCAGAGTGTTTCGTAGCATCAAGGTCACAAGTTTCCCGAACTCGTCTGACTTGGCATTTCCTCGTAAGTATTATTGAGATGATCCTAGCGAAATCCGGCTGCCGTTGGACAACACGCCTCAAACCTGCGCCGGGGCAAAATGTTGGGCCCCGGCTGTCGGGTGCCGGCATTGGCGGAGTTCGCCATTTCACGTATAGTGATGACTTCCTCGAAACCCATAGACAAGACATAGAAAAGAAAAGAACTGGAATTTTTTCACATGCAATAGAAATTGTACAATTCATTCCGATGGCTTCAAATAATCCTTTGGAGACGATTCTGGAAACCCTTGTCGCCTCGTTAGAGTTAGCCCTGCATACCCTCAAAGGCGATGCGCATGCTAGGCTTATAGAAACGTTACACAACCATGATACCATTCCAGACAAGAAAGTAGCTAGCTTATCGTCGAGAGCCATAAACTTGCTTCATGAAACAGAGCAGCTCTTGGAACCTAGGTCTCTAGTGCTTGCGGATCACTTTCTAGGTTTTTCCACGTTCCTTAAAATTCTCTTTGGACTGGGGTTTTGATTGACGTCTTAAAGGTTACTTAAGCAGCAAATGCCTGACTGCTGCCGTCGAGCTTAATATACCTGATCTTCTTCGTGATGGGCCAAAATCACTTTCTCACCTTGCAGCAGAAAGCCGAGCACACCCACATCGGCTTCGCCAGGTTCTAAGAG
>JAAMPI010000809.1:0-25297 GCA_013054445.1 Cudoniella acicularis | reverse complement strand
GTCCCTCGGGTGGGACGCTTAGAAAATCAGCACAGCTGATTTTTGAAGGGGCTGTCCTGCTTTAGCGCTACAGGTACAAGGCATGCGCCACAGTCGACTGCGGGTTTTTGTCGCGGCCTCTTTTTGGAGGGCTTGTGTTGCGGCCTTTCGGAAGGGCTTGTGTTGCTGGCCTCTCGGGAGGGCTTTTGCCTGTACTGGTTGTTAGTCTGACGAATTTGTTGTGTTGGGGAGAGTGGTTACTTACCGAATCTCGAGTGCCCGAAGGCAGAGGGAAAATCGTTGTTTTGATTTATATACCGTACTTTCTGAAATGCCGATGTTAAGACGTGAAGCGAGACCCGCTTATCGTAGAGCTCTCGTCGTAGAGGGTTGGTGGGCGCCGTTATGGGCAAGTGAGGGAGGGGGGAGACACGACCTCGGCTGTGTCCCCATTTCTCATATTTGCTCTTCCTTTGAAAGCATTATGTACGCGCGTTAATCCCACACCAACTTCCACAAAATGGCACTCTTGATAATAGAAAGATGATATCCATTGATTCCTATCTACCTTCTTTCATTCTTCGCCCTTCGCGGCGCCTTCACTGATATGGATCAGGCAAAGTCCCATTCGCAAACGGCGGCAACGTCTTCAACGGCTGCGCAAAAGCATTCCTCGCCTTCGAATACTGTATAACAAGTTTACACCTCGCCTTCTCAGCATCCGTCATACTCTCCATCGCCGTCCCATTCCTATGAAACAACAATCTTTGTCTCGTCTTCATCGTCCAAGGCGTCCATTCTGCCGTCCCTGCCAGCCGCAGTTTATTCGGATCAAGTGTACGCACAAAGCTAATCCAATAGTTTTGCATGATGGGGATGATACCTGCGTTTCCGCCGTTGTCGTTCGAGACGCGGTAATAGGGGGGTGGAGAGCCGTCGGTGTTGTTTGGACCCCAGATCGCGTTCAGCTCGACGACATGGTATACACGGTCGCCTGTAGCTTCATCCCGAGGGTCGAGGACATCATAATGGTAATGCCAATTTGCGGTGTTTCCTGCTGCGTCGTGCATGTCTGATTGAAAATCGTTGATGCAGCGTGAGGATAGGTCGCCCATCATTGCGGCGAGACGGTGCCATTCATTACCTGCGTTGGGATAGGAAGCATTCAAGACTGCGCCCGAAAACGTCACATTGTTGAGGGATGCTGGATATATTGTTTTCAGCTCGTTGAGCTGCGTGTCTGTGATGTTTCCTAAATTCTTTCTAATGGTGGCATCGAGGGTTGCTGTTGTGACTGTCTTGTCGACGTTCTTAGTGCCTTCGTCCGTGGTACTTCCGTAGATGACGGGAACTTGGCGGAATCTCTTTTGCTCGTATAATTCATAAAGGGGCGCCACGAGAATGTCGTTGTCAATGACTGGGCTCCACCCGTAGACTGGTGACTTGGTCTGAAGTTCGGTGACGTTGAGACTTCTGAGACATGAGAGTGTACTATTGCTGGTACCACATCCGGTTGCTTTGACCAAGTCATTATAGTGAGGTTGCAGGTCGACTACTTGAGCATCCCCACTGAAGGAGGAGCTTTCTGCTGCGGCACCGTGGAAGTATCCCTGGTTCAAATTTTAGCAGAAGTTCAACAAGGAACATCCTTTTGTATTCTTACTGGAAGTCCAGTTCCGTTGTAAGCAGCCATAAGGTACGTGATAATCATTGCTCCAACGCTGTCACCGGATAGCACAACACGATGGATGTCTCCACCAAACTGCGAAGTCAGTTAGTTGCGCACAAATTTTTGAGTAGAGAGACAAACCAGATCTGCACGGTCTTGAATCCATTGCAAAACGTATATCACTAATCTCTTATCAGTTTCAAGTTCTTCTTTTAAGTGTTGTGGTGCTCACCATCTTTAAGCCCATTGTTCAGACTTCCACCTTCAACAACCTCCTTACCAGCCAGAGCTCCCAGCAGACCCACCCGATAATTCAAGGTGACTACCATCATATTCAATCCCGAATTTTCAACAAGCATACTTCCATTAAAATTCCCATTGGAATTGCTATTCCAGCCTCCGCCTTGAATGAAAACCATAACGGGGAGATTTGAAGTGGTGGTAGCATTAGTTGGCGCCCAAACATCCACGAACAAACAATCTTCATCCATAGGTTGTCGGGCACTGCCATACTGAAGTCCTGGACCTTTTTGATTGGCCAAGCAGAGGAATCCATGCTACGGTATAGTTAGAGATTTTCGGGAATTCATTTTGTGCCAGTATAAAGGGGTTGAAGTGCTTACTTTGTCTGCCTTTTGAACTGTTGAATTATAGACAGGTGTTGTTGGTGCTGCGAAGCGCAGATTGCCTAATGGGGGAGCCTGAATAAAGAAGTATTAATATCGTGAGATAAATCTCATGTTGTTTTGGGAAGGCCGCACAGCATATCGGATACCAAGCCATTGAGAAACACCATTCGACAATGCCGTCCCTTCATACTTTGAGTAACTCAAATCAACCACAGTATTCACAGCGCCAATCAGAGAAATTGACGACAACAAAAAAAGCGCTGGAATGACCCTCATTTTTAATCCTTTCTTACTCCTGAATCGCGGTTGGACAACAAAAATGAGGTAAAGGGCAGTACAATCGTCACTCAACCATCGGATTTTGGGGACATCTCAATCATTTTATCGAAGTCACTTTGCGCACGAATTCATGTAAGGTACCGGAAATATTGGAAAGTAAAGCCAGAAGGATAATGGGAGTCTCTCGTGACAAAGAATTGCGGAGAAAATCGTTTCATGCATACTAGAAACTCAATTTTCTCAGGGTTCAGGCTGAGTTCAACTCGTCTTGATGCCAATTGAAAGTCAGAGCTCAGGTGGATATACCTCAATTGCCCTTGTTCGGAGTTCAATTGAACTCAATCCGAATGCATATTAATAAGGAACATAAAGTTTCCGGTTTGGAGGTGCAGAGGTCAAAAATTGTTTTCTTACCAGGCTGGGTTCAGATCCCGGCCTCAAAGGAGATGCCGAATGGGTCATGACATCAAGCTCCTTGTCTAGAAAGATGATAAGGAAGTTCTTAGTTGAAATTCGGAAAGCGTATGCATTTGTCTGAATTGCTTGTTTGATGTGCAGTTGAGAGAGGACACATCTCGGCGTGCGACCCCACTTGTTTTGCTCGCCGGTCATGTGATGCCTCCCAAAACACTGGCTGGGCATGTGCTAGCATGGAACCTCTGCGTATTGAATCTTTTATCTAAAATACCATAAAGGTTTACTTAATTTATCTTGTACGTAAACCTGTCTGTTAACCTTATATCTCTATCGAGCACCTCGGAAATTGATCAACCATCTAGTTTGTGGGGAACACACTTCGAAAGCTAGATGACTTCAAAGTAAACTAGGGCGTAATTCTTGAAAGGCCCAGTTCGTATCATAATTTTATAGATTTTTACCTAAATGACGTTAAAAAAGTTTAGTAGTTATTTTGAAGTTTTTTGAACCCACAAACACGATTCAAACACAACTCACGAAGCATGAGATAAATTTTGAGTTTAGACTTCGGGCAGTCCGATAATAGAACAAACACGCTTGGAATCAGTATGTTTGGAGTTGATAGTTATCTTTCTGTGATTTGGTCTTGAAGAGAAGCGAAGAATAACAATGCTGCAAAGCAATATTTGGTACGAAGACGTTGATAAATGTGTTTAGATACCATGAGATAAATAGTTCCCAACAGCATCTAGCTAGCCACAACCTTTCTGTTTAAATTTCTAAGAAGTACAACTCCGTGGAAGAAAATTCTCACAAGTCCACGTGCAAGCCAAAACTTTTCATGCTCCTGTCCGTTGCGCAAAAGTTAGGAAACCACAATCTTTACAACCGATCTAAGACGGCCTTTGCAAACACCGTATTAGACTACAACCGCTTAGGCACAGCCGAATGAGCAATCTATGAAACATCTGCATCCTACTCCACTATACCCCCTTTTCCCTCGCTTAGCACAGTTACGATCGAGCTTCAAATATCGCAATCAATTTTCAATAAACTACCACATAATTAGATTTTGATGCAAGTTTTATAAGTTTCACACATTCATCGCAGTTGTGTGTCGGGCTACCAGAGCAGGATTTAAGCGTTGTATATTACCGCAATCAGAGATACTGTTGTCGCACAAAACTTAGTGCTCGCTGACTCCTACTCCTGGCCCCCACATTGTTTGCTTACGCGTCATGTGATGACCCCCAAAGCGCTGGTCAGGTTGTACAAGTACAGGCTCATTTGAAATCTCACGCTTAAAAGTTCCACTGACACAATTCTCCCGCATCCAGTGGCAACGGGAGCCCGCGATAGCACAACGGCAGTGCATACGCAAAGAACCGCAAACCCCTCTTTCCTTGTACCACGTCAAAGAATCAGTGCCTACGCAACGCGTTTCGAGACCATGCTTCGCCGCTCGTATTCGAGAGCTGCCCTAACACCCAAGTGGCTCGGCGCAAGGCAACGACATTCGGACCTCCTCTAATTCTTTCCTGCCTAGCTGCATCAGAAAGTTCTCTGAATCGTTCATTTTTTTTTCTTCTCTTTCAGGTCACTCATTCCTTGATTGTCCAATAATTGCGCTGCAAAGATGTCGTCTTCCATCGATGATTTCATTCACATCTCAACGGGACCAGAGCCTCCAGTTCCAAGCTCTTCCAGCAAACATGGCGTGTCGGGAGCCTTCTTCGGAAGCACCCATGGAGACCGATGGTTCACTGAGGGAATAATCGTCCAGTCTATTCGCAGCAAATACCCTAAGCATCACCTCACTGTGAACCCGGGATACGCCTGCGACCTCCTGGCTTTCGCAAACTCACGTGAGGATGCAGTATATCTCTCTCGTAGTAACGATCGAGATGGGCTTTTAGAACGACAGTTTATTCCTCCTCGGAGAAGATATAACGATGAGAAGGGTGGATCTATGGGAGAGAGGGTTTTGTTGGGTTGTTTCGATTATGTGTTTCAGGAAAATGCGTTCGTGCTTTATATTGTTGAGGGAAGTGATGGTATGATGGGGAAGACACGGTACAATTATATTCTTGTGCCCCCGAAGGCAGAGGGTGAGGAAATGAGCATTGAGGAGAAAACTTCTGCTCAGAAGAAAACCGATGAGTTGCTTGCCGCTGGATCCAGGTGGATGCAAGAGCTACACAATGAAGTCCTCGTCTTCGACCAGGGATGGTGGCAAAAGAATAGAGAGCTATGGGAGAACGTCCAGGAGTCCAATTGGGAGGATGTCATATTAGAGAAGGAGAAAAAAGAGGCTATTATCGATGATGTGATCGGTTTCTTCGATTCGGAAACACGATACGCCGAATTTGGAGTTCCCTGGAAGGCTCGTCTTCCCCCTTCTTCGGACTCAAGTACCAAACTAACACTTTTTAACAGAGAGGAGTAATCTTCTACGGCCCACCAGGTGTAAGCAACTTGCTCATCACACTCTTTACCTAGGACTAACAAAAAAAAAAATAGAATGGAAAAACAATCTCCACCAAAGCCCTGATGCATGATATCTCCAAACGCCTCAACCCAGCCATCGAATCCCTCTATGTAAAAACCTTCTCCTCCTTCCAAGGTCCCGAATATGGCATCCGGCAAATCTTCCTCACAGCCCGCCAAATGGCGCCCTGTCTCCTGATCTTTGAAGACATCGACTCCCTGGTGAACCCTGGCGTGCGCAGCTATTTCCTCAACGAAGTCGATGGCCTGGAATCCAATCACGGGATCTTGATGATCGGAAGTACCAATCATCTTGAGAGATTAGATCCTGGAATTGCAAAGAGACCAAGTCGTTTTGATAGGAAGTATTTCTTTGATGTGCCGACGAGGGATGAAAGGGTTCAGTATTGTGAATACTGGCGTAACAAGCTGAGGAATAATAAGAAGGTTGAGTTCCCTAAGGAGATGTCTTTAAGGGTTGCGGATATTACTGCAGATTTTAGCTTTGCCTATATGAAGGAGGCCTTTGTGGCAGCTTTGCTGGTCATCGTGGCTAGGAAGGATGAAAGGAGAAGATATAGACTTCGAGAGGATGACCTCAGTGGGAACATCCTTTGGAAAGAGTTGCAGAAACAGATTGCGGCGCTGAGAGATGAGATGGAGGGCGAGTCCGAGGAGAGCAGTCTCAGTATGAGGAGTGACTTGTGGCCGGCTATGAGCGGGATCCTTCCCAGAGGCAACACACAGCCGATGGACATCACCAACACTGTTATGCCGCGATATGGTTAACTACAAAAGTTTTGGGTGTTTTTGAGCTATCGTCTTCGTAGCAACGATAATATTATCGATTATGAATTAGTCTGTCTATATAAAGTACAATGCATATGTGGTGCTACAAAGAGGGTATCTCGAAAAAGAAAAGCAATTATTTATTTGCGGCGCTCACTCATCATCCAGTATCTTACTTGCTAGTCGCCCAAAGAAAGGGACTTCGCATCGATCAAGTGTATCCGCTGCACCATGAAACGTTAGCAATTCTGAACCCCTCGATCACTTTGAGATGGAGGCTTACCATCCCGATATGCCCTCATTGTCAGGTACGCAATCAACCCCAAATCCCCAATAAATATGATCCAGGACATAAACGTCGACCACGAGAAGATCAAATGCAACACAAATATGGCCGTGAACAGCAACGCCGACTGCCACGCATGAAACCTATTCCGCATCAGCTCCAATCCCCTATGCACACAAACAGGTCCAAACTCACCGCACATAATCGCTTTTGTGCTCCAATACAAGCAATAGCACACCCCCAGCCGGCGGTAACAGCAAATATGCAAGGCAAGCTTCGTAATCCAACCTGATCGGCAGACTCGTGTCGAACTCGTTCAGTCTATCCGTTCTAGCTTGCGCGCTTTCCAAGTCCCCATGGCCCCCACCAAATATATCATTGCCAAACGCTCTTGCAGTCGCGGCCCAAGGATTCAGCGGCGCAGAAGGTTTCGTCGGCGAAGGAAGAGCTGGAGAGTATGAACGTCGTCCGTTGGCGGGGGGAGAAGGAGCGGCGGCCGGCAGACTCAAGTGGTGGAGAGAGAGCGCGTGTGTTCTCGGGCGATTGGTCTTGATAGGGTGCAAAATCCATTTCGTGTTTGGAGAGTTTCGCTCGAGATCTGCGGGAGAGTTTGGAGAGGTTGTGTGATGTAGGAAGGAAATGTGGTTGTCGTGCTAAATTGGGGGATGTTGCGTTGCAGTTGACGCGGAAGTCTTATGCATTTTGGCACTTCACGGGTCAGCCTCGGGGCAGGCTGCGCTACTGTACTCCGTAACCTGACAGCCGAGTTTGGTCTTGACTTTGATTCACAGCGTGAACAGATTGGATTTTTGAAACCACCCATATTCACATTTCCTGCGATTTATATGGCAGGAGTCCGCTGGTTGTCCCTAGCGATCGCCCTACCAAAATACAGGATGAACAGGTTCAGACGCTAAAAATCAAATATTGCTCAAAGAACTCCCTACTTGATGCCGGAAGACTCAAGTACCTATGCATTCAACCTCTGAATATGTTGCCTTTTGAATCCAAAAGGTACCTTTCCCATACCGATTATCCCACGCCTCCAGCCATTTAGTGTGTAGTTATCATCATTCGTTATTCATCGAAATTCCATTGCAGAAAAGCACCCCCGGTCTTCGACATGCTTCAGCTCCAGTTGTTGAAACCTGTACTAATCAGCAAAAGAGAAATGATAGATCCTGGGCATTTCACTTACTTCTCGCTTTTCGCATGGAAATAGATCCCACTAACAGTTCCCTGGATCTGGTTGAAACAGATATAATAGAAGCCCTCAAAACTTGCGCCACTGATCGTCCGTACTCGATGATCAGGCACCAAGAAATGCTCCTTCCATCTCATGAATATGTTATCTCGTTGTGCCAGTTGTGGAATATGAAAATGCCCTTTCTTAGCCGCCTTTTGAAAGGGCCGAAATGCAGAGAACTTGGCCCAATGTGTTAAGTCCACTTTATCACTCGATCCCCAATCCTGATGTTGGGTAAGAAATGTGTACTTTGAGCCAATTATTTCGCCTTCGAAGTAGGTTGTGAGGGTAGGATGGTCTTCGGTCAAGCCTATGCCGCGCAAGCAACGTTAGCATTTAATGATTCCATAATCTTATTGAGTTAATGAGTGATTTACCTTGTATGCGAAGATATCCACAGAGAAATGACTCGCGCATATCGACGTGTTTAATTTCAACCTGGACATCGTAGACCTGGCGTTCCGACTGCTGAGTCCCGTGGAATCTGCTGCCGGCGCGAAGGAAGGAGGAAGGGGAGGAGGGTATCAGCTGATAAATCGGTCAGTACCATGGGATGGAAGAGGTTAATCTTTAAACAGAGGACGTACTCGGATGTTGGAGAAGTCGTAGCCCATGGACGGTGAGCAAAGGTCGGTGCTGGTCAGGGCCGGTAACTCGCTTTCGTCTTGTTTGTCGCCATCCGCACTCATGGGAGATAGCATATCTGGGGCCGCAGCGTCCTCATCAATATCCATTCGTTTAATGTCTGGCTGATCAGTGACGTGCGTTGCCGTCGAACCAGTAACTTGTGAGTCTGACGAGGGCGGCGTTGGTTGTTGCAGGATTTCGGGAGCATTTACAATTGCTTCATCGCGAGTGTCATCCATCTCTAGGCTCCTCCAGCTGGATCTGTCATCGTCGGGCGGGCATGAGGTGTGCGATGGAGGGGTTGCAGCAGTATTCTGGTCGTTCGAAGGGGTGGGCATTTGGTCTGCGCCCGCGCCGGCCAGGCTTGAAGGGTGAAAGGTGATTCTAATGATACAGGAAGGCAAGGAAAGATGAGTGTGCGCCGAGCAATTAGATGGACATGGCCGCCGTTGAGCAAGAATGCATATTTGACAAGATCTTGATAGACGGGGACCGTTGATATGGAGAAGGCGACTTCGATTGGATCTGTTCTGGCTGGAGGCGAAGCGAGTGAAATCCTTGCAAATCCTGGGTTGGGGTTTTCGTGGGGTCAAGTCGCGCGCAAGCGCGAAGTGCCAAGTATAAATTAGTTTAACGTCCGTCCTTGGATGGAGAGAAACCCACCGTGCCGAGACGAATCCATTGTTTAAGGATCTCAAATCTCTACCTCGCGAGTATATGAAGTTATGGTTAGTGTGCCGTTGTTCTTCAGCCATTTCTCCACAAGGATTCGGTTTACAGTGAGAAAATATCGCGGTCTTAGTTATGCTGTCGATCTTCCTGTTGATAGCGTCGAAAGCCGCTTCAGCTATTCCCCCTTGCTCTATCACGAGTATCGGCCTATCTTTGAATTTCGGGCTAATGGTACGAAGGCTCTATCAAGAAAGGACATAGTTCCAAGCTTTGAAGACACGGAGCACAAGGAAACCTACATGCCGAGTTTATCCAGACAAAGGAGGAGCACACAAAACGCCAAGCGTCTTGATAAGGATTTATCGCGTTTACATACTATCCCCTCCCCGGTTCATTAGCTATTTTGCCACTTTCTTGCCACTATTGCGATACTGCTTCAACGCCCCACTTCTCTCTCCACTAGGCATCTGATTTCTCCTCGAGAGGTAATACTGACACAATTGAAGCTATCCCCGCTATTTACTTTGCCCTATAATATTATAAAAAAGCTATTTATAAACCGCATTCCTTTGATAGGGCCTTTTAGTAAAAGGACATCTGACTCTCCTTGCTTTCTAGTAGCTCCACGACCACCGAAAAATCAAATTAGAAATAGCTATGAAGTTGAAGAGGCAGATAGTGGAATTATGAGTGGAGTGCTATACGGTGGTGAGAAAGTGGCAACCAAAGTGGCAAAATAGCTAATGAACCGGGGAGGGGATACTGTAGTAATGTCGTATTAACAGTCACGTTAGTCGTATTACTGTATATTATACATTATACCGAATTCATATAACGTGTGGCGTTCTTCTAGAAATTTCCATGAGTGGCCACGTGCCTGCTTTCGCCCTACCTTGAGCTGCCACTCAATCGTTCCCATCCCTATCTCCATTACAATAGTAAGAAGGTGCCGCGATCAGAACGATGCTGGCAGACGCCGATCATGCAGTAGATAGGTTACTCACAGAAGCCCTTCGCCGACTGAGTTCTGGGAGGACAGGTTGCGCGACCAGGGTTAGAGGCCCGTGCGCCATCTCAAGATATCAAGCTATCAAGCCAACGGCAGTCTAATCTGTCCTAGACGAAGCGGTAATGCCTTGCATACGGCAAAGAGCCCTGAGGTTACATTCAGCCTCATTGCACCCAAGTTTGGGCTGTGCAGTCAGAACGTCAGGCTAGCGAAGTTATCTAAACAAGCTTCTTACAATCTTCAGATGAAGACGGCAATCTTTCGGTATGACAAATTATACGTCCTCGCTTTACCTTTGTGTTGTTAACCTCTATCGCCAGATACGCGCCTCTCACTGATGCCCGCTCCATCCTGCTTTCTCTGAACCCCCCACCCGACTTCAATCGCTTCCGAGCGTCTGGCTCCGCACCTAGTCATGCGTCTTCTACTACGCAGCGAGACTGGCAGATTCACCCTCACCAAAGAATTTGTTGGCGACGATCAAATCCCTCCTTACGCCATACTTTCGCATACATGGGGGCCGGATAACGAGGAAGTTACCTTCGAGGACATAGTAAATGGAACTGGCGAGGCCAAGCCTGGCTATGCGAAGATCCGATTCTGTGGAGAACAGGCTAGGCAGGATGGTCTGCTATACTTTTGGATCGACACATGCTGTATTAACAAGAGAAACGATGCCGAACTCTCGCGATCTATCAACTCCATGTTTCGCTGGTACCGCAACGGAACTCGATGTTACGTTTTATTTGTCAGATGTCTCTAGTCCTTCCGTCGACGGTAACCATAAGTACAATCGGCGGCCGTGGGAATCGGATTTCCGGAAAAGCAGATGGTTCACTCGGGGCTGGACGCTCCAAGAGCTCCTTGCCCCGGCTTCAGTCGAATTTTTCTCTCGAGAACGCGAGCGACTTGGCGACAAGAGTTCTTTAAGGACACAAATTTGCGAAATAACCAACATTCCTCACACTGCGCTTCAAGGACATCCGTTGTCTCAGTTCAGCGTTGAGGAGCGATTGCGGTGGATACAACACCGCCAGACCAAGCTGGAAGAAGATAAAGCGTACTCATTACTGGGCATTTTCGACGTCTACATACTCCCTATCTACGGCGAAGGAGCAGCAAATGCGCACGCTCGGCTCCTAGACGAGTTCTACAAGATGCAGAAATGTATCCAAGACTTACGCCTCTCTGATCCGCGCGATGACAAGAAGCGTATTGAGGACAGTAAGGGTGGTTTACTAGAGGGCTTATACGACTGGATCCTAGAAAACCCCGCCTTCCAACAATGGCGCAACGACCAGCAAAGCCGGCTGCTTTGGATCAAGGGCGATCCAGGCAAGGGCAAGACGATGCTACTCTGCGGAGTTATTAACGAGCTAGAGAGGTCTAAGGCCAAGTCGGTTCTTCTATCGTACTTCTTCTGCCAGGCCACCGACTCCCGGATCCGTAGCGCTACGGCCGTGCTACGGGGTCTGGATGTATCTGCTTGTTAATCAACAGCCATCTCTCATCTCGTATATACGGACGAAGTACAATCAGGCCGGCAAAACGCTCTTTGAGGATACGAATGCTTGGGTTGCTATGTCCGAGATCTTCACTGACATTTTACAAGACCTGAGCTTAGGTAGCACGTGTTTAGTCGTCGATACGCTCGACGAATACGTAATAGACTTGCCGAAATTGTTGGACTTCATCGTACAGGCTTCGTCTATATCTCCTCGTATAAAGTGGATCGTCTCTAGCCGTAACTGGCCAAATATCGAGAAGACTCTCGACACTGCGACGCAGAAGCTAAGGCTGTGTCTCGACCTTAATGAAAAATCCGTTTCCGCTGCTGTTACGACATTCATCTAGTACAAGGTGAATTGGCTAGCGACGCGAAACAAATATGGCAGCGATACACGGGAAGCTATCCAGCAGCATTTAACGCTAAACGCAAGTGGTACTTTTCTTTGGGTGGCTTTGGTCTGCCAAGAGCTGTCCAATATTTCGGGATGGAAGGCTCTGCAGAAGTTGACAGCGTTTCCGCCTGGACTCGATGCTCTCTACCGGCGGATGTTAGACCAAATCATGAATTCAGAAGATGCTGAGCTCTGTAAAAGTATACTGGCTGTCGTTTCGGCTGTGTACCGGCCTGTCACGCTGGACGAGCTGGTGGCTTTTGTGGACATGCCCAACGGAGTCGCTGGCGAATATGAAGCTCTATCGGAAATCATAGGTCTTTGTGGCTCCTTTCTAACGCTTCGGGAACGGACTATCTCCTTTGTCCATCAGTCCGCCAAGGACTTTTTAATTGAAAAGGCATCTATATCTCTTTCTAGAATAGAAGATGTCCATAGCAGCATCTTCTCGCGATCGTTACAGGCCATGTCTCGCACACTTCAACGTGACGTCTATAGCTTAGCCGCTCCTGGAGTCTCTATCAACCAAGTCAAGCCGCCTGTTCCAGATCCAATAGCCATAGTACAGTACTCCTGTCTCTATTGGGTTGACCATCTGCTCGAGTGTGATACTAGAGGGATTATTCATAATAGCCTCAAGGACGGTGGCTTAGTTCATAAGTTTTTATGTCAGAGCTTTCTTTACTGGCTCGAAGCGCTTAGTCTAATGAGAAGCTTGTCAAATGATGTAGTAATGATTAGGAAGCTCGAGGACTGGGTACAGGTAAGTTCCTGCGTTATTTTAAGCAATTTTTTAAGATATAGTTAGAAAACCCCAGCTAATTTATTAAGGCAGATAAATATAGGCCCTGCTCTATACGCGTTCGTGCATGATGCAAAGAGGTTCGCCCTATATAACCGATCAGTTATTGAGCAGAACCCC
This sequence comes from Cudoniella acicularis, assembly GCA_013054445.1. Lineage (NCBI taxonomy): Eukaryota > Fungi > Ascomycota > Leotiomycetes > Helotiales > Helotiaceae > Cudoniella > Cudoniella acicularis. Next base: position 12,385 of record JAAMPI010000809.1, on the reverse strand, counting down.
CTTCAATTGTATTGTTCGGCTCTTGTCTTCGCCCCAGAGAAGAGTATTGTCCGAGAAACATTTGAGAAGTGTATCCCGCCTTGGATCAAACAAAAGCCCAAAGTGCAGGCAAATTGGAACGCGGCGCTCCAGACGCTCGAGGGCCATTCTGACGGGGATAGCTCCGTGGCCTTCTCTCCTGACGGCAAGCAGGTGGTGTCTGGGTCGTACGATAGTACAGTACGGCTCTGGGACGCCGCTACAGGAGCAGCGCTCCAGACGCTCGAGGGCTATATATACTCAGTTAGATCTATAGCCTTCTCACCCGACGGCAAGCAGGTCGTATCTAGCTCAGACGATGGGACAGTACGGCTCTGGGACGCGGCTACAGGAGCAGCGCTCCAGACGCTCGAGGGCTATAATAACTCGGTTACACCCGTAGCCTTCTCACCTAATAGCAAGCTACTGCCAATCTTACAGGTATCTAATCACTGGATAGTAGAAGACGATACAAATATTATTTGGCTTCCTCCTGATTATCGGGAAACTTGTTTAGCTATTTGGAATAGAAGTCTTGTTTTAGGACATTCATCTGGGAGAATTTCTTTCTTTTGCTTTAAAAAAGGAGTACAGCTTGTTATATAGAATTAAGAAAAATATCTTTATTTCTTAAAAGGTTTTAAGGAACTATTTACTTATATACTGCTTTAGAATCGCTACTTACTTTTTAGCATTTTCTAGATAGTATAGTATTTAATAGAGTTTTCACGCAGCTGCGTTTCGCGGAGTGTTCCACCTCCTGCTAGTTAACAACGCTATGGGCGGGACCAAGCACTACGGTTGTGCCTTCGAAGAGAAGAGAGCGCGGGGGCTTCGGCGTTTCGTTGTTCCGAAAATTAATCCGTTTTGGTTAGTAATACTTTTCGTAAGCTGGTGGCTTTGCCTCGTATGGCTTGCATCGCCTGTTTCCAACGCTCTACTATTTCTAATACTGCTTTCTTTTTATTCGAGGAAGGGTTTACTTCATCCTTTGTAACAGCTACGTTTAAGGCAGGGTTAGTTAGCAAGGGACCTAGATCCGCTTAGAGTTAGTCTTAATAAAAGCATTATAATCAAAAAAGCTTCTATTATAATGAAAACATATTTCAAAGGCTTCGTGTGAGCCGCAGGCTGGCACCCACGTCTGGCCAGGCGATGCAGGCATTGGAGTTATTACTAAGCTGAATGTGGCGCCAGGCACTACAGTACCCTCAGCCATGGTTGGCCTTTATGCCTAAGGCTTCATAAATGAATTTACAGCGTAAATATTATAGGACGTAGGGGGCCAGTTTCGCACTAAACCAAAATTGTTAGCCGAGGTACCGATCCGCGTGGCAACCTGTCAAGCGCCTAATAGCAGGGAATCACAAAGGGAGGACTAGTGATATTGCAACTGGTGATATTGTACACAAGCTAAACTCTGTCTCCTAAGCTTCTAAACTGCCAGCTATTATAAGGGGGTGCCGCACGTGTCCCGAAACTGGTCCGAAACAGGCCCTAAGCCCCTGAATCACGTGTCTTCTAGCCACGTGCCCGTCACACAACCTTACTTGAATTTGCCCGCCGCAACAGTTACAAGGCTAACGTCTATCCCTGCGTCCCGAGACGCACCCTGTAACGAGACAAATCGTAGGTACTTCGAGTTCAAGTGCCTTAAAATCTGTGAACGCGTTAAAATTTCTATTCATTTTTATTTCAGTTGTATTTTATAACTCCCCCGAACACTCCCAACCTATTAATTCCGAAAAAAAAAAATTCGCGTCGTCGCCGCCCCCTTGAATTTACAAAGAGCCTCCTTTATATTATAATAGGACCCCTCGACTTGCGACACCACCATTAATCGTTTTTCACCTTTTAAACACATAGAACGATTAAATATGGATATCCAGGTTCTATTATAATACTCAAATGCTATTGCCACTCTTGTGGCGGCCGGGGCGTGCCCTGTCATACGACGTCGCCACATGGGCTGATACCTCCTCCAATCAAGCGATCAAGGATCCTGGTCAGCGGCGGTGTGGAAATAGTAATCTCGGTAAAATTGTAATAAAAGCTGCGGCTGCTAAACGTGTGGCTGCTCGTCCTTTGCCGTACTCCGTAAATTTCCCGTTACCCGAAAAATTCCGTTCTGCCAACATACTCCGATACCACATTCGTACGTCAGCTCACATTCCAGCGGCCGCATCACGTGAAAGGCTTTTACTGCCGGAGAATTCTCTCTCGGCGGGCCTGTATTGACGCTCCCTTGACCAACCGAAAGGGTTGACTAGCTGTTCTACGCATAAGCAACGGTGCCTACCTGATTCTTTCGCGTATCGACATACATTTAAAGGTCTCGCTGAACCGTCCTCTTCTGTAGAGGCTGTGGATAGAGCAAACACGTCTAAACACTACGACACTAGCAACGAAGCAAACCCCCGCTGAGATCATCCATCTGAGTACAGCATCTGAGTAATTAGGTTTCACAATGGCAGCATTTGATGTAGAGTGAGTCTTCAACTTCCTCCGTAACCTGAAGCTTAATCTGTGACCCAGTGTTTTCAGATCGAAACAATTTATATTTATCGTCGGCGAGAATCAAGCAGCGTTCACAGTCCATGCGGCTATTATTGCCAAACAGTCGAAGGCGCTCGATGTCCTTATCAACGGATCTATGGGAGAAGCCTCTGAGGGAAAGGCAATCATTAAGGATATCGACGAAGATACTTTTATACTATTCTGTCAGTTCGCATATACTGGAGACTACACTACCCTAGACTTCACTCACATACCGACTACCGAGCTTCCGTATATAGCGGATCGTGATGAACCAGTGGTAGAGCCAGAGCCAGAGCCAGAGCCAGAGCCAGTGGAGGAGGTGCCAGCGCCAGCGCCAGAGCCAGTCGACGGCTTTGAAAGCTGGGGACTAGCGGCCAGAAGAGTGAAGAAACAGAAGAAACCATCAAAGAGTGTCCTTTTGCGACAAGAACTCGACAACCTAGTCTATGATACGGAGACAAGTCGTACAATCTTTACCGCGCGATGTGAAGTTCGTCAGAACTCTAATCCCACGGAGGATTACACCCCAGTTTTCCTTGGCCATGCACAGCTATACGTCTTCGCAGAACAATGGGGCATTGATGTCTTGAAAACCCTCGCTCTGTCCAAGCTTCACCAAACATTGACATCATTCACACTATATGCAGTCCGGCGACCCGACATCGTCGAGCTGCTACGATATACTTTTTCTAATGACCACACACCGGATCGCGTTGGTGCTGTGGATGATTTAAGATCATTGGTGATGTTATATACAGCATGCGAGGTGGAAAGTCTCGTCCACTGTCCCGAATTTCTATCATTGGTTGGGGAGGGGGGTCAACTTGCACAGAATCTTGTTCAGATGTTAGTGAAGCGTATTGGCTGACTTCTTGTTGGGTTATTTCAAGTGCCCAAGGTTCTCCTTGTCTTCAAGCCTGGGATTCGTTATCAGGGATACTGCGTCAACTGGCATCTGGATTGCTATCCAAATCATCAAATTCCCCACAACTACTTTGGTCAGATCCCCAAAACTCTTTTGCACGTCGATGCCAAGCCTCCCTTTCGGCCTTCCTTCCTACTTGCTTCTCTTGCTCCTCCTGTTTTCTACGAATATCAACACGTCTTTTCCGACAGTGTCGACACTCCCCAAATGGCCCGTCATCCTCCGTGAGCTCCATTTTCCTGCACCGTACACAGAATACGACCGTAAACTTTTGATCACCCCATTTTACACATTGCCCACGACTGTATGCCGTACAACCGAGTGGTGGATGGAGGCCACATCTAACACAGAACCGGTTATAACTCTCGCTGCCTCCTCGAGCTCTCTTTTTCTTCGTCATATTGTCCCCGAACTCGCTTTTATGGCACAGATGTAGACAGTATTTGCATGTGAGCAAGTCGCGCGCGGCCGCGTACTCTTCTCCCTCTGCTACGAGCAGGTCATCGTGCGAGAAAGGGGGGATAAGGCTGTGAAAATATCTGTTCGCTAATCGTAGGCTTGCTCTGGCATCGTACGGAAGCCGGGCTATGATATCGAGGTGGATTTCGCGTGCAAGATTGCTTAACGTGGTTTGGGTCCTAATGCAATCTAAGGTAGTCATCTTGATATTAGATTGCCATGATCTGCGACAGGAGGTACGCCATGCGCTAGGACTTGACTGGCTCTGTGTATATTGTCCTTCCGTCGCGATGGTCATGTAACTTAGAAGGAGACAAGAGGTGGTGCTCAGGAATCAGTGTGCTGCCGCCTCCCGATAGAATATTTGAGAAACCTGCTCTTATGCCTGAGAATTCTGGCTATATTAACTATAGCGAGTCCGGGCGTGAAAATAGTATATTGCGGCTCGGCTAATTCATATTACTAAGCACTGAAACATGTGGTCCCTCTCCTCGCACCGGCGAAACTCCCGGACTACATTTCATTCTTCTCTGAGGGTATTCAAGATCTGGTGTTATGTAACTTCGTCATAGAACTGTTCCCTAAGTGCTCCGAATCTTGAAAACACTTTGCTGATCGCGATTAAACAGGGGGAAGCAGCCGAAGTGGTGATCGGTGTCGTGATTGAAACGATCGACAGCATAATCCACCACAGTCTTTTCTTTACTGCTAAGTGGTCTCCTTGGAGAGACCTAGTTAAAGAAAGTGGAATATTAATAAAAACTTTGCAGACTTGCCAAGAAAAAAATTTATGATTCCAAAACTATAGATTCGTCTCGTTACAGGGTGCGTCTCGGCACGCAGGGACAGACGTTAATAACGATTTCCTGCATAGTATTAAGGCCTTAAGGGCTCGGATAAGACTCCTTTAGAAGTATTAAGGATAGCATAAGCTCGGTAGTGGAACTGTGGTAGAGGAACGCTATTATACTATAAATTAAGACCTTTTACGAATTAACTGTAAGGGCGACGATATAAATGCGATTTTCTAGTAGAAGGGTTTTAGGATGTTTAGGACTGGCTATAGAATATAACTTACAAAAAATTATAAGAGATATTAAAGTGTGCACAGATTTTAAGATGCTTCAAGTTAAAGTACCTATTATTTTTTTTTCGGCACACCGGTTTTTTCGGCACGCCGGGATAGACGTTATTAGTAGAAAGCTCCTGGGTTATCATGACGACGGGGAGGAAGCCCTTATAATAGCCAGGCTCCTAGGAACCACAATCTACCAGGACCTTTCTCCTATAATCAAACTCGAATATAACTGCGTCTTGTGGACTCGTTATATTTGGTATTAGTCACGTGCTAGCCGTATTCTCCTACGAGCTATTTGCTCATAGGAATTATCTCCCACGAGCCATTTTCTCCTATAAACTATTTTCTCCTGTGAATTTTCTCCTGTGAGCCCACGGCTACTAGGAGCTTTCTAATAGGAGCCATAGTCTCCCATGAACCGCACTCTCCTATGAAGGGGCGGTATGCACGTGATTCCGGCGTTAGGAATAGAGCACAATTCGGCTCCCTGGTGGCTGCTCTGCCAGCATTGTTTTGACCCGTTTTGGCCAGAATATCAACGCTAAAAATATCCTTAATAGAATGGAACTAACGATATTCTGACCCCTTTTGGTCAGAACATCAACATTAAAATATTTCGGCCTGAGGCTAGTGCATCCGAATTTTGCATCCCCAACGCCGGCGTTCAAGCGCTAGCGAAATGGATGCGCCAGCGTCAGGGAGCCAATTTCTGCTCCCTTTTCAAAACGCAGCGCCAGCGCAATGGATGACGTCAGGGAGGCCGAATTGCCCCACTGCGCCAGCGCCTTGGGGCCAAATTCCTACCACTCCCCGCGATTCTCACCAGCGCACCTTCTACAAAGGGTGTCGGAACCGGTTCCCATAACGGTGCTGGGTATAGCTACTATGTCGAAGCCCAAATTGGCTCCGGCCCGTCAGGTAAAGTTCGGCTTGCAGTACAGTAAGAAAATACTATGGTTATGGTCATGTTATCGATTATGCCGTTGCTGGCGTTAAAAGCCCTTTCGGCTGTTCTCCCCTGCTCTATCATGACTAGTAGCCTATCTCCAAGTTTCGGGACCGTAGCACAAAGCTCCTATCAAGAAAGAATATAGCTTCGAAGTTTAAAGACATAGAGCGTAAGGCAACCTTTATGCCGGATTTATCCGGACAAAGTGGGAGGAGGTACATAATACGCTAAGCATCTTAGTAAGCGAAGGAGATGCTTATATAATATCATAGGGCCACGCCACTCCCTGCGACGGACTTAGCGAGGCCGTCTATTAACTCTAAGCGGTCATTTTGCTGCACATCGGAGAACGGAGAGTATGTCCGGTCTATTCAAGATTCTTAATAAAAAGATAGAGATACTTCTTATTTTCTTTAGAGCTATGCCGGGTTGCCAATAGAAGCTTGTCTAGAATATGACATGCTGGAGATGTGGCGTATGCGCTAGCAGTTAGCGTCTTGGCGTATAGCCAAGTAGTAAGATCGTGAGTTGTGAAGGGTAGTGATTAGAGCGGTACCTCCCTCCTCCCGCTTTGCGGAATTGTTCGTCTGCCTGCCCGGCTGCTCTATCCTTTCCCTGTACGCCAACTCGCATCCCAGCTTCCGGCGCGGGTAAACTATATTGGCGATGGTTTAAAGGTTATGCCTTCGCCGATGCTGGTCACGCCTCGTAGCACGGAGGAATAGCAGTTTAAGATCACGTGACATGACTTAGGGCGCTTTGCGGATAAGATATGGCAATCTGATTGCTATGAGAAAATATATACGGACAACGGAAATCCCATCCTCATGCGACATGCAACAAGATTTCCCATATCCATTATGGCTTGATTATGGCTTGGTTGTAACGCTCACGTTGCCTAGTGATAGAAGCAAGCTTCGTACGTTCGGTTGGGGGGTCTTAGGCAGGGGGTCGGTGTAAGTCAGGCTATGTCACAGCGGTGATATAGCAGAAGTATTGCGCGGTTACAAGTATTGAGAATACTATTTGAGTTGAGCACGAAGCTCCTAAACCAACAGAACACTACTCTACTTATATAGACCTTCGTACTCCCTTGGATCCGCTGGATCTGAGGATCGAAACCTCGATCCTTCGTTCCCTCGATCCGTCACGTGACTTGCTCTGCTCGTGACTCCTGCCTGAGGTTCTACTGTGCTGTCTTTACTGCACCGAGCCTAAGGTCCTCAGGCCTTAAGGTGTTCGTAACATTGGTTATGGCTTGGTTATGGCTTGATTTTCACGTTACGCAACGACCTGGACAAACCTTCGTCTCCGCGGCGATCTTTATAAGAAAAATGACGTCACATGATAGCACCACTAGCACTAACATCCTCAGCCTTTCTTAATTCACGTGGGTCGAGCACCAGCCACAAGCTTGGCAAATAATTACGTGGTTGAAATCACGTGGTAACTACTCAAGTATTATGGCAGCTAACTTGTAATATGTTAAAGTAATATACTTCAGACGCGATTACTCTGGGGTGTGGTATTTTAACCCGATCTACTCGTAGTTGTAGTACTCCGAATCTGAAAATAGTTTTCGGCTTTGATAGCCGCCTTGGGAACCCTACAAGTACCAACGATAGCCTTTATGACATCATGTCACGACCTGGACTCGCTTAAGCCTTGACCTATCCAGCCTGTCCTGACTCCGCGACGCGCCGCACTGATCTCAGGCAGAACACTTGGTGTGTACACACCAATTGGTGTTTACACACTTCTTGGTTTCTACACACCACTTGGTTTCTGCGCACTACTTGGTGTTTATACACCACTTGGTTTCTACACACCACTTAGTTTCTACACACCACTTAGTTTCTACGCACTACATTGTTTCTACACACCACTTGGTTTCTACGCACTACGTTGTTTCTGCACACCACTTGGTTTCTATACACCACTTGGTTTCTACGCACTACGTTGTTTCTGCGCACTACTTTGGTTTCTACACGGCATTCGACTAGAAAGACTCGGAAGTGTACGTGCGTTAGATTTCAGCGTATGTTCCCCTATATCCATTCTACCCCGCAACCGCAGGTGTCCTACCTCATTTTTACCCCGCATTATTATGATACCCTCTATAAGACAACTAATACCAAACCCCCTATCCCAAGCACCCCTTCTACTTCTTAAGATAGCGTGGTAATAACCTTTTTAGGACCGGGTACGCAAATTCCTATATATTATCTATTAGTTATAGATTTGATCTATACCAGTTATACATACTATTTCTGCTATTACTGGCCACTAAGACTCGTGGTCTATTAACTAGTACGTGGTAATTTTACCTCGCTGGCGAATAAATAGAGCTACCTCAAACCTAGGACACTTCCCTAATTAATAGGCTTTCCTAATCAATGTTTTCTTTCTCCTTACCCCCCTATCACTTAGTATGTTATTTATAGAAACCATTATAGAAATAAATAGACGCCTTTATCCAAAAGGAAAGCCTTATCGCATAGTTTAATATATATAATCAAACAAGATCATCCTCTTAAAATTGATAGCATTATCAATATTGTCTAAATAATCGTAATTATAGACAATTTATCTTTAGATAGCGCTATCCGAATGTTGACTCCTGGCCTACTACCTACAATTATTACGGCCAGAACAACATTATTCTAATAGCGATGACCACCCAATATCTATATTAAGCGAGGCATACAGAGTCACGAGACTATATTAAGGTCACGTGAATATATTAACTCTTATACCAGGAAATAGCTAGTACAAAAGTTAGGTTGGCACTAAAAGACTATTAGTACCAACGTATAGTTGGTACCAGGAACCAATTAGTACTAAGAAGCTAATAGTACTATTAAACTACTAGTACAAACCACTTGCTCGTACTATAGAAACATTTGTATAAGAGATTGGCTAGTATAAATACGTAATTAGTACTAAGAAATAATTAGTGCCAAGAGACTATTAGTACTATAAAATTACGGGTATAAACAAGATATTAGTACTATAGAACTAATACTACGAAGAAATAATTAATATAAACAAATAGTTAGACTAAGAACCGTAGCGACAATCTGCCTACACGACAATATAGCTTAAATAAATCTACCACTACAAACTCAAAGCACGATCGAGCCTTAGCTATACGTTTATTTAGTAGGCCTTAAGCTTACTACGAGCAAAAGAAAGTCTATTAGTCTAGCCCTAAAAAGAAGTTGCTCGGAATAAGCAAGCAGCCCCGCAAGCGTATAACTGGCTATAACATTTTTTAAGAAACACGCCGTAGGAATAGTATATAAACGAGAAAGGGCAGAGAAAGAAAGAAAAGATAAGGCAAAAGCAAGCTCTAGGACCATACGCTCTAGGTATATCATTAAAGTACTAGGAAACGGTCCTATAGATAGTCTCTACGTGATTCTAGAGATACTACTTGTGCTATAGCCCTATTCGACAGACCTTATACTTAAGCCGATCCCCTTCTTTGATATAGGCCAGATACTTCCGCTTAAAGTGCTTTGTCAAGTCTCCCGGACTAGCAAACTTATAAATACGCTTTTCGAACGGCAAGCTCTACTCCCCTAAGCAGAGGAAGCAGGTGGTGGTCCTCTTCTCGGTAAACACTAACAACATAGCGTCACTTAACGCTTGCTTCTCGGCCTAGGCGGCTGCCAGCTACGGGTTGGTCTCCTTTAACGGCATTAGACTCGTCTGTCGCGTAGACGACCTTTTACGTGGTAGGGCAGTAGCTCCCCCCTCCTAGAAGTGGCAGTAGGCAGCGACTACATCGATAGCCGTATTATAGCGGCGGATCTCTTCTTCGATAGTCGTTCCCGGGAGCGTCATTATCGTCTCGGCCAAGCGCTTCTAGAGCGGGGGCATCTTATCGATCTAGGCCAGGGTGGTCTTCACATCCTGGCTAAGCTTGAGCCTAGAGAGCTGCCGCTCGATCTCGTCGACCGGGTGTTCCAGATCCCAGCGCTCTTGAACGTGCTTGAGGAGCGCAGCTCTCAGCCGCTGCCTAGTGTTGAAGATCGCGCGGCCGATGATCCGGTACCCGGGCTACTAGGTCGCCGTACCCCGGAAGCGGCGCTTCTACTTCTCCCGCTCCGCAACGAGGCGGCGGACGACGGGATCCTGATTGACAGACAGGGATTCCTCGCGCGTGAGCTCTTACGGCCGGTCAGGATCGATCTAGCGCGTCATCCGACAGGCCGCCCGCATCAGGTCGCGCTAAGGCTCGTAGCCGGAGACGATAGCGCGCGTGTCAGCGGTGACCGTCCGCCGGAGGTAGTGCCTAATAAAGGTCTCGATCTTGGCGTGTTACATCATCATGTTCTAGAGCGCGTCGCTCACGTCACCTATCATCCACGGTTAGCATACTACGTAGCAGGGAGGGGCGGGGCTGCGAGAACGGGGGCTGCGAGAACGGGGGCCATAGGGTACGCACCGCTCTAGTTGAAGGCGTTGCCTGCACCGTACCGGAGGGAGTACGGAAGCGTGGGCAGCGAGATCCCAGTGACCACGCCGAGCCGCTTGACCCACTTTAAGAGGGTCGTGTACGGCAATTACTGGTCGGGCGAGATCTCCCACCCGTAGGGCGTCCTGATAGACTTGCGGAAGACGGGGATATTCGCTAGTTCCGGCTTTAGATACAAGGGCAGCTGCTTATAGCCAGGCGGGATTACCAGCTCACTGATCCTCTTGGCCGACGTAAGACTCGGGGCCAAGAACGCACGGTCGGCAAAGATAAGGCCTAGGAGGGCGACGTGCGGACTAAGGACCAGGGACGGATTAAAGATGATCTCGGGGAGCGAAAACGTATTCCTAGCTTCTATATAAGTCGCACGTCTCGCTAGAGTAGAAGAGGAAAAGGGGGGGGGATAAGGAAAGGCCTAGAATAAAACTTACGCATCTTTTATGCCGAGATACTTCTTCGTGAACTCGCACGTGAACTCGATCAGGAGCCGATAGGGCCCGCCACTTAGGTCCCGGAGCAAGGTCACGACGATGTTGCCGTAGCGGAGGTTTAAGAGCGCTAAAGGTCGGTTTGCGGAGAATATACCTAGCTAGCCATAGAGGCTGATCTCGATACGGTGCCGGCCGTAGGGGTACCTCTACTTCGTCGTCGTCAGGTTGGTCTACAGGAGTCCCGCGAGGTCCTCGATATACATCGCCGTATTGTCGCGCTTCTTCGTCGACAAGCGGTACTTCTTCGCCAGCTTCCTAAGGACCTGCGATAAGGACGTATATCAGACTCTCATCTACGACAATTTCGGACTAGACTAAGCGGGCAGGCGAGAAGCGCTACTCACCCGATACATATAACGGTTTAGCATCCCCTCGATCTTCTCTCTAGCTGCTCGTTCGTATACGAGCCGGAAGACCTTCTAGTACGTCCCGAGCGTGCTAGCCGACTAGATGCCTGTAAGCCTCCTCCTACCCTTCCCCTGACGTTGATTTAACATCTATTCGAAGAAGGCCTTAAGGGTGCGGCGAGAGACGGCCTATATCATCCGGGCAAGATCCTTTCGTACATACTTGCAATACCTATAAAGAGAGTCAGATCAGCGATTCGATAGTAGAAGACGGCAGGCAAGAAGGGGATAGGGCACCCACCGATAGAAATTTCCCTCGATCATGTCGAGGAGGAGGAGACTGCCATCGCTATAGTCCTTATCCTTATCCTCGGATTCGTCGGAGTTGTTCTCTTAGTCGAGGTAGTACTCTGGCGGGTAGGCGTTCTCCTCTCTAGCGATCCACGCTAGATCTGCCTCGTCGTCTCCGTCAACATCGGTATCGACGTCTATCGGCACGGTGTGAGCATCGTCCGAGTAAGCGAGCCACTCCAGATCTGGCAGGTCTGCCTCGTCGTCTCCGTCGACATCGGTATCGACGTCCGTCGGCACTGTCTTAGCGTCGGTGTCCTCTTGCTCATCTCCTGTGTCAAAGCAGCTCTCGTTGTCTGATCTATCGCTGTCGGAGGAGGAGGACAAGCTTGGTGTTGGTTGTTGGCGACGACGCATGTCGACTAGATCAACCGGAGGGGACGACGGCGGTGACGATTACAAGTAAAGAAGTAAGGCCGAAGATGTTAAGGAGGAGCCTGCTGCCCAAGCAATGGCAGCGAGCGGAGGGGGAGGAGAGAGGTAGAGCGAGGGACAGCGATGGTTGAGTATAAGAGGTTTGGTGGAAAGAGGATGGAGAAGGGAGGCAGGATAGACGAATAAATATAAGGGCTGCCATCCTGATCCACGAGGGGATGGTGATGGAGGGGAGCCGTTTTCTGCCCCCCTCCATCCCAGAGCGTTGAACGAGAATCAGAGAAGTGGTTCTCTAGATGATGACTTCGACCAACTCGCTTATTTTTGGTGTTCCTGTAGCGATCGGTCGGCAAGGGTCTCGGTCGCGCCGC
>JAAMPI010000808.1:0-25307 GCA_013054445.1 Cudoniella acicularis | reverse complement strand
CACCGCTGTCGTCAGCCATCACGATGGTGGGTGCGAGAGCAGCAAAGCACGCGTCAGTGCAACATACTTACTCAGAAGCGCAACACATAAATCCACCGCCAAATCGCTGTTGTGTTGGACACAGCGTGCTCCCAAAGACAAACAGGACACGAATTGCGCCACGCTCGACCAAGCAAGAGGTACGCGGTACGCACTCCGGCACTGGCCGCGGACCCGTCACGCCCAACAGACGGTGAGGGCAGCAGCGTTTGTGATAGATAGCGTGATGTGTGAGGGCTATCGGGACGACCTCACCGCCTGTCGTTCTTCAACAAAGCTCGCTGTGCTCTGCAGACACGACGACAACCACAACGCGACTCCGCAACTTAAGCTTGAGTGCAAATGCGCTGTCATGCTGACATAGGCAGGACACCTTATTATTTCGAGACCAGTGCATGCAGAGATATTCGGTCAGTTCGGGCGCTGTGAGCCTGTGGTGTGCTGCGCTGCAGTGTGGGAGAGGACGGAAAGAAGGGTTTGAAACCGCTTCCCTCAGTGCCTTCCAGCTGCCACACCCACCACCACCCCGCGCTCCCAAGCTCCTTTTTTCAGGCACATGGTCCTCGTTTAGCACACTCAGGGTCGCAATGGCAGCTGAGGCCGCAGAGCAGCACCGTCGCAGCCACCCCGCGCACGCGAGTCTGGAGACGAGTACCACCTTCTCAACTCCCGCCCCGATCGGGTCGCGCAGCCGATCGTGGAGGAGGATGGAAGATGATGACACGATGTGGTGGTTGAAGCTTAAGCAGCGCGCTGACCAGTGTTCTTTTGTAGAAAGCTGCAGCAGCAGCATACCACCGACCGCAGAGCAGAGGGTACTCCCGTGTCCAGCCGCCAGAGCTGTCAGTTATGTCTAACAGGCATGGCCCTGGCACACCATCGGTTGCACATGAATGCTGATAGTTGCGGAGACGGCCCCTCCTTTCCTGTCCTGGACTCCCTCCTGGACTCCCTCCCTCCTGGGCCTCCTCAAGGCTGGTTTTCTCTTGCAGACTTGCAGACTTGCAGACACGCAGTTCGCAACCACAATCAAAAACCCGTCTACTGCGCGCGCCCAGTTGCCCATCTCGTACAATTATGATTCACTGCCACTCTTCCTAATGTACGCTTCTCAGTCTGTCACATTCTCACACTTCTGAGCTGCATGCAAAGACCTTTCCACCGTTGCCTGCATATATCGCAGGACAAGCTAAACAACCGCTCCCACAGCCATTCGTTTCTCGCCTTCTTTGGCGGGCGCCACCTAGATGAATGCGGCGACTTGCTTTTGTTTCCTGCACGCAAAACGCGCGTTACACTCACGCAACAGTGCGTTGCTTGGGTGCTGGTTTGGTCATATGATATCGCTGCTATTCGTCAAAACTTGATCCTGCGCACTGTCGGATCGGGCACATCTTTGCAGCTTGCAGCATTCAAACGGGATTTGACATGAAAAAACGGTGCTATCGGGACACGCCGACGCCAAACGAGAGGAAGGTTCGGCGCGCAAAAAGCAATATGTGAATCCTGCTAAGATGTGAATAACTTTCGAACATTCTATTTTCCTTGCCTGGTCAGTTTCATTCCCTTGTTAGTGCTAGGTTCAAAGTGATGTGTCGAATGGCATTCGTGGGATGAAGGATATTCGCGCTGAACGCGCCAAATCTCACATCTGTTAGGATGAAGGATGTTGGCCTTTTACGGCAAAATCGCCTCCCAGTGGAGGAGAGTTTAGCTGAATCTATGCGCGCGCGGGAGCATCGGGACGCGCCCGAACTTGGGGAGACGTCTCAGGTGTCATAGCGTGGATTTCCACAGCGTTGGTTGGGATTCCGAGTACTTCCTCTCTCGGACAACTGTTCTGTTTGTCTATTTTCCATGGAGTGCTTTATTCCTACCAGTGAAGACTGAGAACGAAATAGAAACCGATTAGGTTTCAATTGGTGTGTCTATTCCCAAGCAGAAGCAGGGTGGAATTGTTTCACAGCTGCTGACTTTACGGGTTCCGCGAAGGAGGTGAGGGTTTTTCGCTGAAGAAGGCCAGGGAGATTTATTGGGTTATTGAGGAGATACCAACATCTTCCCAACAGGAAAGACGGTTGATTGAGTGGGCCTTGCAAGCATCATATGCACCCTCCGTCACAATCTCTCCGAGGCTCGTTCTCGTCACAGCCCAGTCAGCCTGCGCTACCAATTCAGCCTTGTTGGAAATAATATTGCTTTGTTGTTTTCGATTCAAGGTTTGAAAGATTCCGCATGCCTGACAGTATTGATGATGCAGAATCAAGAGAATCTGTGTGATCGTATAAGCGGAGGCCCTCTCGGTGAGTCGATGCATGGGCTGGAATGTGAATTGACGACGACTAATATTACTGACATCGGATACTGAGTGCTGCAGCAGGACATCCAATACTCACTATTCTGTCAAGCGTTTACTCCAGCTACACCGGGTTGGTGGTCGACGCCATCATTCTAATATTAGGTACACGCCGTGCCACGTTATTTCTCTTCTGGCCACGTAGCTTCTCAATTGGACTGACAGGCACGAGGACGAGCAGGTGAAGGGTATTGTGGTGCGTGAACGGTAGGTTCGGAGTTGGATTGAGAAGAATACGTGACAGAAATGCTGCGATGCTTAAAAGGGTCTGCAAGGAACTCTACAGCCAAGTTCTAGGCAATAATGTAGGTACCTGAAGATCTCGGCTCTCGTCTTGGAGTGGATGAAATCGGAGAGATGCGGGAGTTGGGGTGACAGGAATTTAGGGGCCGGCTGATGCTAATTGTACCGCGGTAGGTGAAGTGCTTTTCGTAGGCATTTTCTCAGTGGTCCCTCCTCTTATTCTCCATGAAGCGGAACAAGAAGGTGTATAAGACAGCTGGAATAAGGTAACTGAGTCCCAGCAATCCGTTTTGAAGCTTTGACCCAACACTATCCCTAGAATTAGTATTATGTAGCTAGCTAGTAGTTTGACTGGATAATCAGGAATTCGACAGCGGTAAACTTCGCAGAAGTCTAGAATCGATTTTTGCGGCTCTCAAGAGATAACCTGTCTTTTATTTGAGACCTATCTTGATTCATTTCAAATTATTTAATCGCTACTTTTAAAGAATTGTTACATGACTTTTGGTTTGAAGAGCAAGTACCTAGGTATCCATCTTCACGAGGACGGTGCCAAGAGTTCCCCTCACACCATTGGCTCGCCTATCGGTAACCCCACTCGGCGATAAGCCGGACCCCTCACTATTGCCGGTCGAGCTCGTCATCAACCTCCTCAAAGAACATTCATAATTGTTTCAACTCGACGCAAACCCAAGCATCGCAAGATATAATAATACAAGCCCCTTAACAGCAAGCATGGAGCCTCAAGAATCCAGACCCTCACTCAACTCAATCCCTCACGAGCTGCTGCACAGCATCCTCATCCAAGTTTCTCCGGAAGACATAGCTTCATTATCGGGAACCTGCTCGCGCCTCTACAAATTCATACGCAAGAATGCATTGCTCTTCAAGGATATCTATACACAACGTCTTGTAGGTATCGCTATTACAGCCGGCTGGCATGGCGTGAGCAAGCAACAGTGCTGAGAATGGGTATTGATGTAGGACGAGCCTCGCAAGATCGTTAAAGGTTGGCAATGGGAAGAAGAGGTGCACCAATTTGCCAAGTTGAACCGCTATCTTGGAGGATCAGAATCACAATCCTTTCAGACAGTTGCCCAGAAGGTAGGCTTTTTCCTTGTTAACATTCTTATCAGATGGAGATGTGCTACCTATGTATTTAAAGAAAGATAAACTCTCCTTTGTCGCCCAATATGCCGTCAACATAGCTCGACTTGCCAACCCCCAGGAAAATTCCCTCACTACCCAATTCCTCGGCGAGGCATTCTCGTCCAGAGAAAACAAAGAAGCCTTCCTCTGCCGCTCTATAACCTTCACACGAGCCGCAAAACATAAGCGCATTCACACCGACACCTTCGCCGAAAGACAAGCCAGCGCCAAGTTGCACTGTTACCACGGCGTTCCCATTGAAGTCCCCAGCGAAGAATACCGCAATGCCTACCCCTATGCCTGTTCCATGGTTTACGATTTAAGGAATTACACGGATCACACGCTATGGGGACCGTTTCTGGATGATGGACTAGCGAGCGTGGATTGGGAGAAGATGGAGGCGGTAATGATTGTGCTGGGGCATAATCTGAGAGAGTTTGAGGAGCATACGAGGGTTCATTTTAGGCCCGTTTGGCATACGCCGTGGCAAGGGGCAAGTCCGAATAGCTTCATGCCCATTTCGATTGAGGGTTCGGGTGAGCCGGCTCCCCCGAAGCGTCCGCAGGATCCGTATAATATTTCGGGGTCTTGGCTGAGGGTAAGCTTTTTCTAGTGTTTTGTATTAGGTGAGCAGTGCTGATGATATAACAGGTTGTTTGTTTTCTTGGTAATTCCTGCCCTACACCATTTTCCCTCTTCCTCTTATGCAATCTCACTACCGTCTTTTATCCCACCTAGAAACTGATATTTACCTAACCACTCACTCCTTAGATTTCCGGGATCTCTTCCGCCTCAACTTCGACAACGAAGTTCTCTCCTCCTCCCCTTTACCACCCATCCATGCCACCGAAGCAGTCCGCCTCATCGTCATGGAAATCGAGTATGTCCGTACAGAAGAACCGGGTGAAGATGATAACCAGGAGTTTCCGGTGGTGTGGTTCAAGGGGAAGAGTAGGAGTGTGCATACGCCACATGATCCGAATGCAAATTCCAATATTAGGGGTTGTGTGCGTATGACGAAGGAAGGGGAAATAAGGTGGACGAGCTGGAGTATTTATGGCGGGTAAGTCTGAAGATTTGACCTCTGCTGGGCTGGGTTCTTTGGGGGGTTATATTTTTGACTTTTGACCCCGGTTTTTGGTGAGGCTGCTGCTGATGAATATAACAGGCAAGAAAGATGGAAGAGTGAGGGCATTCAGCTTGGTGGCATTGGGTCAGGTAGAGGTGTTATTGGACATTGGTTTGACAAGTACGTTTTCCTTTCGTTCTCTCTCTCTTTCTCCATTGCCTCCCAACTAAGTTTCTCTATATTTTCTGCTCCTCTCCCGGCCCTTCTCTCCTTCTCTTCCCCTCCCACTTCTCTATCTACCACATTACATACCCCCCAAACTAACCTCTCACAACCGCACAGAGACCTCGACGAGCAAGGCCCCGCAGGCCCAACAGCCTTCTGGAAAATCAGCAACGAGATCGATGAGCGTCCAACCAAAAGCTGGGCTTGGGACGATGGTGCTGATGAAGATGGTGAAGAGGATGATGAGGATGATGAGGATGATGAGGATGATGAGGATGATGAGGATGATGAGGATGAGGATGATGATGATTATCATGATCTTGAGTTAGATGATGAGGGAGAGGAGGGGGAGGATCAGCATGTTGAGTTGGTTTTTGAGGTATTTGCGGCGGGTGCGGGTTCGTGAGTTTGGGAGGGGAGGAGAGGAGGTGAAAGGAGATAGAGATAGGATAAGGTGGTATATATATAATTGTTCAAACTAGGGAAAATATTATATTTAGGATAGTTGCTTAGTATAGTTAATCCAAGCTCTACTCTCTTATCTTCTTTTCTATTTCATTATCCTTATTCTATTATTACTTTTTTTTAGTTATAGTATTTATTTTATTTACTTATGCTATGAGTATATAAGTGTGTAGACAGGGCTAGAGAGTCTAACCTAAAAATTCAAAAGAACTTGATAAACTTAATAAATCCTAGAAAATTCATAACTGATCTGATAACTTATTCTTAAATATTGACAATGAATATATATACCTAATAATAGTAGTAATATCAGTAACAGTAATCTCTCTCTCTCTCTCTCTTTCTTTCCCCTTAACCTCGAACACTTGACATATACACGATCGAGCTATAGTTAAACAGAAACACCCCAGTGTCCACTAACCCCTACGACTTTTACCCATCTATACAGCGGAATGTCCGAACAAGACAGCACCAGAGAGCAAAAAAAGACATCTCCGAATAATTGATACTTTATCTTGCAAGATGATATTTAATTATTCGCCTCTTATATAGTATATTCCTTTATGTTGATATTCTCTTGTAGATTGATTTAGATTATTCTAACGCCTTTACTTTGAAGGGGGGAATGAATCTACGGGTGTACTGTACTGAAATGAGATTTTAGATGGATCGTAGAATTAGTAGAGAAAATAGGAAGGATCTCTTCACGGGTATCAAATAGAGATGTTTTATTTAAATTAATAAAACTTTTAAACTATCTCTCCTATTCATACATCAAAACTCTCATAACTCTAACTGTAAAGCTCTACTCTTTGTCTTATTCCTAACCTAGCCTCTGCCTACAAACCTTCTTATGCACACTCTGATGCTCCTTCCCATACCTCATACGCCTACGTCAACATCTTCTTGCATCCCCCCATAAACAGCACAAATATAACCCCAGCCGCTACCTCCATCGCCCTCTCCATAAAATCCTGATGCCTCCTTCTCCCCCTTCCCACACCACGGACTCGTAAGCACATGCACGAAAGGATCATCCACGATATGCAGATACAACATGGGGGTAAAATCGCACTCTTGGAATCAGCAGCGGCGGCGCCATTATTGCAGCTTTCGCACTTAGCATTGCACGCCGCGAGACATGCGGCCTCGCGTTCTTTCAAGATGGGCATGATAACTGCGGAGAAGTTTTGCGCGTTGAGATTGCTGGGGTTTGTCAGGGATCTAGGGAGTGCGTGCGTGTATGAGAGTTTGGCCTTGTCGCAGACGAATTCGACGCGCACTGGAATCGTGGTGGTGTGCTGGTTGTGGGTCTCGGCATTTTTTGTTGTGGGGATTTGTGGAAGTAGAGTAGAGTGGAATAGATTGGATCACGTATAGTTGGAGCTTAACTTTTTTTTTGCTCGATGTGTGAGTGAGGTAGGTCGTGTTTTAATAATTGGGAGAGGTGGACGATTGATGTTTTTGAATACGGATTTATTTTAAAGTTTTAGAGAGGAATTACAGAGTCGAGGTGGGGTTTAAGTCTACCCCGCGCTAAAACTAGCGTAGAAGGAGTGGACCTAGTAAGTAAGAGAGCGTCTCTTAATCAAAGAGTTTTCAAATAACTTAATAAGAATTAAGAAACTCTCTATTCTAAAATTTAAAAGACAAAAAAACTAGAAAAACACAACAATCTACCCCGACCCTCAAATACCCAGCCTCTGTCTCTCGGTTTTTTAAGAAATCTTGCCGATATACACCTAAACAAGCGATGTTTTTTTTATTACTTTACGCTAGGCCTATCTGCTTAAGCTGAGAACAGAAGCTAAACTTTCCGAAATCGGTTTTGAAAGAAGAGGCTCTAAAAATATCGTGAAATATTTTAAATGCTACTTGAAAGTAAAATGGAAAGAGTCGATCACGTGAAACTTTAATACTTGCTTAAAAATGCTCTTGTCATTACAGAATTAATGTTTGCACCTGCGCATGTACGGAGGTATTGCGTGTATAGTACTGTAAGCGAACGTTGCCCCTTTCTGCGAAAAGGGGGCGTCGAAATCACGCGATTCTGGCCTCCGAAATTCCAACAAACGAAATAACTCGG
Organism: Cudoniella acicularis; assembly: GCA_013054445.1. NCBI lineage: Eukaryota > Fungi > Ascomycota > Leotiomycetes > Helotiales > Helotiaceae > Cudoniella > Cudoniella acicularis. Next base: position 17,675 of record JAAMPI010000808.1, on the reverse strand, counting down.
CAACTTGTTGCATAGACTTGACCGCAAATTGCCGTTTTTCGAAGATCTACGTTCGAGGCTTCAATCGATAGATTTAAGACATGACTACTTGCGGCTTGTTCCAATCGGACCGAGGAATATCGGCTTGCGAAATAGTTTCAAACAGGTTCATCCTAAAGCCAGTCTGGTTGGATAGCTTGGCATCTTCTGACGTTTTAAGATTGTGAGCGCTCTGAGTTAAGTTTGAACGCCTAGATGATATGATCTCCTATTACTATGACCTAATTCGCCACTTGACTAAACTTCGATTGGTTGTGCTGCGTTTCATGAGTCATACTCTCACTGACGCCAGTCAGTGCGCACCAGCGCGTGATTTAATACAGAAACAACACCAATGAACCTATTGGACCTGGAACGGATTCGAATACTTTTGAGTCCTCCCAAACTCTAGAGTGTGCGACGGCGCGGATGCACTGTATTTGACCCGGCCCGTGTCAGTATTGCCGCTTCCTTTAACACTTCCCGCTGCGGAGCCGATTGGGCCGATAGTGCCGTGCCACCACCTGTGCGCACGGTAGTTGAACTCTAATGTCAACTCAAAAGTATCATTTACCACCCCACCCCTCATGGCGAGGAAATGTTGTAACTTTTCTTTCAAATTCTTTTTCTGACCCTCAATGTTTGCATTTGAGAAGTCAAACACTTCATTTGAAGTGTGAACTTCTTTGGCAGTAACCTGCTCAAATGTAAGGCATGTTCGTCAGATGTTTTGTACATAAGCGCTATTGTGGTCTATCGGTTCTCTGCTGGAAGGATTAACCTTGGTCCATCCAATATCATGGCAGGAAATGGTACCTCTGAAGGATTATCAGGAGTTCTCTCAGCACTTCCATCTTGCGCCGTAAGTAAACACATCACCACCCCAGCGAATGGCGTCCGAACACTTGCTAACACTCTTGACAGGAAAACTGTACGATTGCAGCTGCGTCTTATCTGGCTATATGTGACTCCACCACAACGGTTCAGCTGGCAGCCTGCCTTTGTACTGATGAGAAGGAGTTGCAAAAAATCACCGAATGCGTGCAGGATAGCTGCAGCTACCCAGATTGGGAGGGTAAGTCATACATTCTCCATTCCACTTGTCTTGCTAACACACAGAAGTCATACATTCTGCCCATACAAGTCTCTGCAGAAATTATCCTATACCCGATCGCACCGAGTGGTTTCGAAAAATCGCCATTGCGCTTCTTGCACTCACAATTCCGTTCATACTGCTTCGCATATACTCTCGCATGGTTGTGACCAGGAAATATGGCTGGGATGATTACACATTTATAATTGCTAGTGTATGTATGCCCCGATCCCCGGAAGTTGTATTTCATCAACTGACAACTTGAAGATATTTTCAACTACGACCTTAATATTAATGTTTCCTTGTTAGCATCTTACCCCCCACTACAAAAATACCTCGCTGACGTAGATTTAGTATCATTTCTGGGCTTTGGAACACACTATTGGGATATCAACTTGGCAAATGTGGCTCCGATTGGCATAGTTAGTCTTAAAATAATCTCTCAACAGTTCCCATTACTGACAAATATAGTTATTTTACGCCAGCCAACTTGATTATGTCTTCGTACAAATACTTTCAAAAGTATCCATCCTTCTCTTCTTCCTTCAAATATTCTTGACGCAGAAGTGGATTCGGCTAGGTAGCTACCTTACCCTGACCTTTCTGGGATTTAAAGGGGTGATATTCCTTTTCATCGTCATCTTCCAATGCACACCCATCGTTTCAACCTGGGATCGATCCGTCCCGGGCCACTGTGTCAACACTAAAGTTTTGACCTATCTTGCCGGCGGTCTCAGCATCATTGAGGATTTCGTGACATTATCTCTTCCAATACCTTGTATCAGCGCACTGAATATTGGAAAAGGGAAGAAGGCCACTACCATCATGATGTTCACTATCGGCTCTCTGTACGTTGTTTAATTATTCTAATATTTCCACCAATTTACTCATAACCACTGGCAGTGCCTGCATCCTCAGCATCGTTCGCTTTCGATTCCTCATAGGCTTCGGTGCACACGTCGACACGACATGGGAGAACGTCGATGCATTCGCCTGGTCCGTGATCGAAAACAGTTTTGCATTAATCTGTGCATGCTTGCCAGCTCTACGACCTATTATTTCCATAATGCTACCTCGAGTCTTTGGTGCTTTTTGGTGGGGTTCAGCGGAGGCAATGCCTCCAAAACAAAAGCCAGTCTCGCTATCTGTGAGCTGGAGGCACAAAGGCCACACACATCTTCAGGAGGTTGCAGCGCCAAGAAGATGCCAAAAATGGAGAAAAGATTTGGAAAGAGACACCACTGAGGGTACCCAGGACTCGGGCTTCGAAACACATTCGGATGAATATGATGGGAGTGATTTGGTGGTGGTGAACACAGAAAACACGAAAGGGGCGCCTCGTCTAGACTTCTCCTTTAAAATTGAGACAAAATAGATGAAAATTGAGAAAATAAAAATATTTCAAAGTATATACTACTTGTGCTTGAAATATAATAAAGTTTACTATTTTAACATAAGGTAGTGTTAAAAGTAGCTTGAAACATTCATCTAACATTACTCGGACATCTCAACGCCATTTCTCTTAGGATGTCATGAATGAATCTTTTGGGATGCAGACAGTATTTAACCCCCTTTTTATAGAATACAGTAGTATGGAAGTGATTGCGGCTCCTACTCTTGGGAGGCTTGGCGGCAGTGGATAGGCGCCGACTCGCAAAAGCCCAGCGTGCGACGGGCCCGATTATAGCGGATGACACGCTGTATTTCAGCGACAACCGACTCTGCCATGGCATTGCAACCTTACCACGAATAGAAAAACTTGGAATGCATAATTTACGACTTTTTTTAACCAGTTGTAGTTGATGTAGTTTCGCAAATTAGTTTTAGACTAAGTGCGATTGAACGAGCAGTAGATTACGTGATAGGTAGTGTATAACTTAGATTGTCATTACAGGGACGGTTCGCTAACGAGCCTAGGGTTAAAAGTCTGTGTTTTTCAGTGCATATTTAGCGATTTTCAGGCTCCGCGACCCCGCTGTTAAGCTTTCGAAAATCAAACTTATCGCGATCAGTTTAAAGTTATAAATATCTACAAATTATTATAGTTTAGGATCTTAGTAACCGCGAGTTTTAGAAGGTAAAGATACTATTTATTAACTACGTTTTCAAAGTCTAGAATTTTCGATTTTCGATTTCGTAGTAAACTGCCCTGAAAGCACAGACTTATGCCGGTAGGCTCGTAACGTAAAGGGGTAGCTCGCTAAGATTTAGGAGGTAATACCGTATAGATTGACGAGAGTCTGTTTGTGCCATACGTAATAGAGAGGGTAAGAGTTCTAAATTACTCGCAGACATAGAGATATTTAACAATCAATAGCCTAACTAATCTTTTCATCTGCATTCTCGGGATAGGATTACGTTTTTGTTATGAGATCCGATACTATATAAAAAAAGGTATATAATACGCACTAAACGAAACATTCACTACTATCTATGTTAGGTATCGCGTAAACCGACTCTCGTTAATCTATACGGTACCCCGCAAACTGGCGATTCACCTGTTGGAAGTGCTTTGAGAAATCAGCACAACATCCATCAATGCCTATAGCCGTCACATGACTCATCCCCCTCAAAGGGCTTTGTTAATTCCTTTTTTTACACGATAATGTAGCCTGGTTAGAAAATTGGGAAAGGTCTTTTCACACTGGCTCAGGGCCCTTCTATATCAGGATCGCTTCGTTGCTCTCGCTAGTTTCAAAACTGAACCTCACGTATACTCAACTCTTAACTTGAATCTTAAATTCTTAATTAAATCCAAAATCAATAAAAAGGCAATGACATTCCGACACGTTCAGTTTTCCTTTCTGAGCTATCACACTTTTGAACGCGTTTTGGACATTATGATTACGAAACCATCACAGTATTAAAATGAGTGTATACCGATATAAACTCGTGGCCGATATCCTCTTTCAACAAAATAGATCTAAGAAGGTGTTCTACCCGTGCATGTTGAATTACGTTTCAGCACCCGCAGAAGCATTTCTTGTAGTATAAATGAGCGTACAGTTTCCCAGTTATTAGTCACAACTAGCATGCCAATAACCCCCACCTAAATGAAAAAACGATCAAATAGGAAATAGATGTTTAAATTCCAATAAGCTGTGATGTTGATCCAAGGAAAACGAAATTCGTTAGGTAAGAGAATAAGCTCATGGAGACTCGATTCGTGAGTCGAAAACATGGAACTTTGCACAGCTGCTAAAGCTCACAAGTCATTGTAATATCATACTCTACTCAACACCAAGTTAGTCTCTTTCTCACAAACAGTTTTGAGAGTCTCGAATCACCTTGATCGCCACCTATTGAAGGTACTATTATGTCCTAATCACCCATGGACTGCCGTAGTGGACCATGTTGACGAATCACTGCTTCTTTCTGAACTAGAGGGGCTTTTCTTCAAGGGGCTCCTGCTCGTGTTCGAGGATCTGGGTAGGCTGGTATAGTGGTAGCTAGAGCAGCTGAAGGTGGGTGAAGTGCGCTCGGCTCGAGCTGCAACGTACGCGGCTGGCTTGAAAGAACTTTGACGGGTTTGTGTGCTACTTCGTGGGGCCTGGGGTGTTTTTTGTTGCTGGCGAATCACGCGATCATTTGGGGACATAGTTTTGGCGGACCACTTTGGACGACATAGCTAAACTTTGGAGATGAAAGTCGTTGAAAAGGTAAGTGAACCGAAGGAAGCTGGATATTTGTTTGGAAATTTGGTGCTTGGTTAATCGTTTGTTGGATGCTTGGGAAGAGCCTAAGAGGTGGGGAGAAGCTGCGTCGTGTTGGCATTTTATAGAATGGAAAGTGCTTCGCTGTGGGCTGTACTGCGGCTCTGCTTCTATCTTAATTGCTAGTTGGCTTGTAACTGAGGGGCTCGCAGCATCAATTGAGACATCCCGGCGTTCACCGCTTACCCCATACTGATAGTGCTCGAGATTGCTTGGACCAAGACGAATCGACACAGATCGGTGATCTGAGATCACTGAGATCGGTCGCCATATCTGCCTTCTCTTTACGCCCAGTTGGACGGAAGTTTCCCAATTTGGTCGCTTGGCGGTGTGAACAGTGAAATCACGCTCTGCTCTGAGTCTCTGACTAGCTAATGGTCGTCATTCAAGAAGGGAGGCTTATTCTGGATTGAACTCATCTGAACGCCTGGGTCATCACCGGGTTACCAATGGATTCTCGGATTTGGGGAATCCGACGAAAATTCAAGGCGGACCGGCCGCCACACAGACGATATAAGCCAAAAAAATTGACCTGTAGATTAACCATTGGCTAAGAAACACCATGCGGGGGACCGGATTCTACGCCCGATGAGCCATTTATCGGAGCTCGACTCCGTCTCGAGACAAACATATTAAGGCAGCGAGGCTCAAGAAAGCGGTGATGTGAACAACTCTGCAGCAAAGTAAGACCCTGGCTGGGTCCATTGGATTGCGGGGCTCCACGATGAATTCAATGAGGCTCAAAAATACCACCCTTATCTCTAGCCACTGCTCACGCCTAGGGACTAAAAACAGAACCAGCCAAAAAAGGAAAAAAGAAAAGAAGAAAAAGGGAAAGGGGAAGGGTCGTGTATGATAATAGGGGTTGTTAGTCATAATCAGATAAAAGATTCGTTTTTTGAGTAAGTGTATTATATTCTTAAGATATAGTAAGAGTCGAAATCGGTGTCTCAATGATTTTATGTTCCGCCCCACATTCTTCGTGTGCTAGCACTAATGCAGCTAGTAGTATCCTTGATTCTTGCATTCGCTCACTTCCCCTGCTCTCGGCCGACGCACGTGAGATATAGATTGCTGCCTAAGAATTCACTCATATCGCCGGACATTGGCACGCATTAGCTCTGCCCATCACGTGATAATGATCATCGTATGTGCTTGTTGGATTTGGTCGACTCTAGCTGGTCGGATGAGTGGTATCATCAATACAAGCAATAGCAACACAGGGATCGTCCGGAGGGCTCAATTAGGGTAAATCAAGTATATTACCAACTATATAGAATCAAAGATCAGGTCGTCGGGCTATATCTCTAGACTACAAGTGAGACGTGCCCTAAAGCACGTGCTAGGTGCTATAGTAGCCTTAGGCTACTAGGCACACACTTTAACAGCCCCCTCACGTCGAGCTATAGGTCCCCCTCGACCGATAATCTACTCCTGTCCTTCCTATAAAGTATAACATTAAGTAATAGAAAATAGTAAGAATATTAAGGTTTATATTTAAGGTTAATTAAAGGGTTAATTAAAATAGAGAAAATAGGCGCTTCTTGTCTTAAGTCGATAATCTTTTCGTGTTCGCTTATATAATCAAGAAGCGGTCGGAGGTCGGCGAGGAGGAGAGGCACGGACCACCCCGTGGCCTATGCGCTTAAACAACGAGGGAACCCCAACCCAACTTCTGCTCTTCTATTTAGATTGAATTATTAAACAATATAGTAGAGTATATTAACTTCCGTTAAAAGACAACTCTACGGAGACTAAAGTGAAACTCCGCAAGCTCTTTACAGACTGCGCTATTCCCCTGCTCATGTTCTCCTTTCCATCGTGTAACATCTTCTTCACCGCGCGCTGGCGAGCGTTCTTCTCTCGACTCAGCTGCTCCTTTCCTGGGACACCAGTCTCCGTTCTGGGCTTCGGGATGTATTTTAAAAACAACCCCTTCCTAACGTTTTCTGTCGAGACTTGCGTGGTGCTCACGCAAGCTTGTGCTCTTTTGTACGATAGGAGCTGAACTCTCGACTGCTCAACATCTTTTCCCAAGAGCTGCGTAGATGAGGTCTCGGATTTTGTGATCTGCTTTAATTCAAGTGGTATATGTTGTTTCAGTAGGTCATCCTTAAGGATCTTCTCTTCAAAGTCCCAGAGCTCTTCTAGGATCTGCCTAGGGGATTGTTTGTTTTCCATGCGCGTTGCAACTTTCTGAAGTGCACTTGGATTATAATCCAGACGATCGGCTAGTTCTAAGAGTGCAGAGTCGTCTGGATCTGCGCTTTGATTTCCAGAATGTCGAAGAATGGACAAGCTCTGATCTATGGTTAACTTGGGGACTTGGAAACACTCCGCATAAAGTTCACGTCTTTCCTCCTGGCTAGTGACTAGAATGGATCCGGCTGCGCTCAATTGGACCAAATCCTTGCACATCTCTTCTGTGCTTGAAGTCACGTCATCTAGGCCTAAAAACCAGTCTCCATCGAACTCTAACAGCTTGTCCTTTAAACGGGATACAGCCTTCGAGAGGGGAAGCTTCTGCTCCTGTCTTGTAATCAAGTAAATGGCATTGTTGACGTCTACTTCCATGTTTCTGGGATTTTTAGCATCTATCCAGAGCATTAATTGATAGTTTTTCTTCTGTCGGTAGCAGTACTGGAGTGCGATTTGAGATTTTCCTATGCCTTTGGGCCCAAATAATAGGACTGGTTTATGCGGTGTAGGGTTGGAAAACACGGAGACGATCTTATAGACAACGTCGTCCCGAGGAACTTCAGAAGCAGAAGCCGGTTCGGGAACGTTAGTCCGCTTTGAAGGAGTGTCATCAAGAACTGGGAGTATTAGCAGCGAGCTCAGGACGAAATTATTGCCGCTTACCATGTGTAATTCGATACCATTTGAACTTCTCTAGTACTGGATCATTCTCCATTTGATTGAATTTCTGCTGATCGAGAACAGATTCCCATGATACCGGTTTATTCAGTTCCGGGGGTTCATCAATAGGTCCCATCTCAAGAATGCTCTCTGTTTCGCTGGCGGGGTAGGAGAAGTCGAGGTTGTCGTCACGAAGTATATCCATATCAAGAATCCTGCTTTCATCTCCCGTCCTACTACTGGATATAGCGTCGTCGGGGTACTGACCTCCAAATTCTTCCAACGGCAGCAATGCTAGAGACAGAACCTCGTAGTGTTGAGCAATATGACTCTCCAGATGGTACATAGGGCCTACCAGCCCATCCCGTGACGATTCTTTCTGACAAAACGGGCAAGAATTGAATATCCGTTTCGTCCAGAACTCTGCCATTTGTGCTAAATTTGAAAATTCTCTGAGGTTGGAAGCGTCAATATTAGGGAAACTCGGTATGAGAACCTTGAGTTTGTCTTCCTTCCACGGCAACGAGTGCGTTTCCACGTGCTCTATCCAGTGTGCTTTGTTTGAAAAAAACATATATTTATCTGGGCAATCCTCGACGAAACAAAAGTAAGGTTGAATGTGACCTTTTAGATGCTTGCTAGAACTCTCATCAGCATTATCTCGCCTCGGTATGCCCACACAACATACCGCCATTTCTTTTTCCGCCCTCGTTCTTGGGCAGGAGGTAGTAACGTGGCCGGGAGATGACAGAGAAAGCAAACATCGTCCGCTGGGGGATTTGGGTATATGAAAGTATCGTTGAAGGGTGCAGAAACTGTAGTCGCAGCAGGTACATACATCTCCTTGGGCAAGATTGAAGTAGTACTATACTGGATGAGCCGAGAATCGATGATTGAGCGCACCTGACTGCGGGCACTGGGTCGGGACCTAGACGACATGGCTACTGGTATCTCAGGGGGATGTTGAAGTTCTTCCATGGCGAGGGGTTTCTCAGGGGGAAGTTGACGTTCTTCCCTGGTGATGGTGGGGTACATGGTGATTCTGGGCCTCGTATCTTGGTCCCACTGCCGTAAAACTGTTCGCTTCCAAGTCATAATCTGACATAGTCGTTGAAGTAACACGTCGCTTATAACAGGATACCGGTATTGAAGATAGGTATGAAGAAACTGGGTGTCTATGTTTGGGGTGACTTCTCCACCTGGTTCGTTCTGAGTCGCGAGTGACCTTGCAGCGTCACCGAGACGAAGTTGGGAAGTCTGTCCCGAGTCCGAAAAGTGATCGAACATTTCCGCTTTGTCAACCAGTGCATCCACAGACGCCTGAAGTGGCTCCAGTATGTCTCGAGCATCCAGATTTAGGCCGATGATTCTCGGACTACTCATGTAGCGTTTCTCGAATTTACCAAGTAGCGACTGGATAGCAAGGAAGCGTAAGTAGGTCTTCTCAGCGAGATCTCGAAAACCCTCATTGTCTTGGATTCTGTCGAGAACGCCATCTTCGTACCCAATCTCTCTTTTCCAAATGTTGAGTTTCAAAGAACTTCCGTAGAGAGGGATGGCAATTCCCCACCGTTTTTCGGCCCAACTGTCGTCATTTAGAATGTGCTCGAACTTAGAGACGATCCACTGAAGTGAGAGTGAAAGCTGTAATTTTCTGGTAGCAGCTAACTCAATTACGTCTTCCGTAATATTCAGCCTTGCCCCAAGTTCCCAAAATCGTGACCTCTTGATGGTCGCCTCAGCCTCTTCCCGTCTCTGCTTCTCTTGTGATAGCTGAAGCTCCGCTGCTTCACGCTTGTGCTGCTCCTCTTGAAGCTGTCGCCGTAGATTTTCGAGCTCGGATTCCATTGTGCTTGTGGCTGCTTGGAAGGGCGAAGAATTACAGATAGTCGGTTGTTCTCGGGTTGATGGTGGCTTTGATATTCCTAAGTCCTGACATGCGATCTATGTTATTCGTGTCAGGCTCTAGGGATGATAGAATATGCAGCTTGTCCGTTACCGCTCGAAGGTCCGATTTCCCGTCTGCGGCCTGATTGTGGGGCCATTGCTTCGCCGCTTCGAAACCCCTCTTCTCTTCCGTTACTCCTTTCCAATAGGCTGCTGCGAAGCGGAAAGACTAATGAACTTCAATATGTATTGTACTTGGCCTAGCCAAATGTTGGTGAGCGACGTTGGACAGCTGGATAGTAGAACTCATTGATGAGGATATGCTTCAGCCAAAAGATATTAGGCCACGCCATAACTTCCTCTCGTTTGCCAAAACTCCAAGAATGTGCCCTCTCCGAAAAATAGGTCGTGTATCATCGATTGGCTAAGAAAAAGCTGCTGACAGCTCAGCTTTGCAGCTGCATGGAAGTCGTGTAACCAGGCGGAGCTTGCCCATGGCCAATCCGTAGCAACCCCGAAACGTCACCCAAGCCCCACCCAATCCAATCCAAAACCATTGATGCAGACGCAGTGCCCTTCGGAGTCTGATGGAGTGAAATACCTCATAGCGAAGTCGACGTGGTCTAGGAGCCTCAACCACATCGTTTCGTCAAGCCCGACTTTTCCTCACTGCCATCAACGATTTAGGACTTGGCCGTTTCTGAGTTGCAAGTCGCCATCATCATGCCAAATATCACTATCCTTGTTCCCGACGGGGCAACCAACCACGGGAACCCAAATCTTCTCTGTCTTCCTCCGCAATGGACAGATTACGCTATCTTCTACCTTGGGAACTACCTCGCCCACGCAGCCACCATCCTGTCATCCCCAGGCCAGTCGATGGCGCAGAAACTCACCAGCACGGTTCTCGCTATAGCTTTCCCCTTGTACGGCATGACAAGACCTATCACTGTATTTATTCTTAGGCCAATGTGCGTAAGAGATCCTCTAAAACGGGCGGCGAGGGCTGGGGCTTTGTGCATGGTGCAGACTAAGGAAGAGCATCAACGTAGAGAGAGCGAAACAGGAGCCAAGCCGGCGCAAGATGTAGAAAAAGAGTAGGTTTCTTCAGGTCCCACACCTACACTTCTCATCTGACTCGATAAATATACTTTCCAGTTCCCCGAAGAAGTGGTGGAAAGACTCTAGCCCATGCAAACAAGCCACCATCACCCACGGCTGCTGCAACCCACCAAAAGATACCCACACGGTATATAAAGTTCCGCCTCATACACCTGTACGAATGAGAAGCAGGAAATCCCACGATGACAGCAAAGCCAATTCTCAATCACTTAAAGGAGATGATGGAGCTGTCAATGATGATCACATCGAGTCTAACAATAACAGCAGTGCCAAGCCACACTCACTTCAAGGTGGCGATGGAGAAGGAGACGGTAATGGTGATCCCATCCATATTTCCAGTACTTATAACCTTCCCCGGATCATCATCAGCCTTTGCCAGCTCACGTGGGCTATCACCACTTTATACCGTGCTCGCGGCGATCAGATTGCACAGTACGGCTACACAGCGTTCGGACTCACCGTGCTTCCCTATGCGTGGATGTCTTTCCTCAATCTGCTAGGCAGCTTTCTGGCACCGACATATGAAACCATGTATGTAATATGGACGCGGGCTCTCGAGAACGAGGAGGTACGCAAAGAAGGCGTGTTTGATGGCATCGTGGGAGAGGTTGACGAGGATGCTATATTATCAAAAACCCAAGAGCGTGATCTGCGCGCAGCCCCCTGGGATCATCGTCTGATGTTCTGCCTCTTGATATTCCTTGGGCTGGTACCACTCACAATCTTAGGGGCGATGACAAAGTTTGCTGTAGGAAAGAGTACGCCCGCGGAGAGGGGGTGGATCACCTCCTGGATAGTTGTCAGTGTGGCTGCCCCGACAATATTGGGACTCTCAAGGGATATTGTGGGCAAACTTCATCTTTCCCCTAGCTCTCAGAATATCTTGAAATACATCAGGTACACGATACTCTGTTGCTCGTTCGCACCGGTTATCGGGGGATTTGTCGTGGTGGGGCAGATGTTAGGAGAATTTGGTGTTTGTACACTAATTAGTTGAAAGTTTTTTTTTNAAAAAAAAATAGTAATTTTCTTAATTTAATAATTTTTGACCTAGGTGGGAATCAGGGATCTCGATGAATGGAGCAACTGCTGTTGGAGGCTGCCAATCGAAAGCACAGTTCAGTTCAAGGACCCGTTTAATCCAGACACCCAGGATTCTACAGCCGGCCGAGAAAGAAGAACAAACCGGTATATGAAGGAAAGAAGTTAGGGGGAAAAGAGGAAATGTTGGGTAAAATATCATTCTTTCAGTGAACATTTTGGTGTTGGCGCAGTCTTACATTTAGATCCAATTTCTATAATTATTAAACGACAGCTGAAGTCGGTTTGAGTGGGCAGGCGGTTCGATACGAATGGGAAGATTGCATTTATTCCTATGGAGTAACGGTGCTTGAGAATTGATGATTGCTTCTGAAATAGACCACCGAGGCGATTGTATAATATCAAAGTCGAGTTGTACTCCCGGTGATCTCGAATCAGAGCCCCAATCTCCCGGTTTCCTCCCTCATTATGTGCAAAGGCTATGTGTCCATAATAAGCATATCCATCCTCGGCGGGATCCAACAAAATCCTCCTCCTATCCCTGAAGTGCTTTGTATGATGATACGCATCATGAACTTCCACATTTTCCCAACCTACGAGTGCAATAAATCCCCTCTCGCATCCATCGACCTTACTTTGTGACGTGCAACAAAACCTTTGTGGAAATTTAGGGGCACAATTCGTGAGTTGAAAGTGTAGGATCCTCGTGCTTGATATCCCACCGGCACTATGGACGTTCGTCCATATAATATTGTCGCCGAAAGAGAATGAATGCTTGAATAAAATGCATCGCAAAATCCGTACATATATTGGTCTGAGGAGCTGATTCGGTCGAATCTGTTACGTTCTTTTGACGTTACCTGGGTCATATCAGAACAGTAGCCATCAGAGAAAAATAATATACAGGTGCCTCACCTGTATAATTGAACAGATTAGGCCTCCGAAATTGTTCGGGCTAACTTTCAAGACCACGACGGGGTGGTCATACCTGCCTTCTTGGAGCTCTCGATTAGAATAAAAGAACTCTCAGATACATTTGATGCTTTTATCATCATCTCCTCTACTTGGGAGTCACACTATGCATCCCACCCCCAAATACTATACTTTGATGTGTGGCCTTGGGTTCCGATGGTTGAAGGTGACGGTCATATGATTGCGTTTCCGCTAGCCTCGTGGCTAATCCGTGTGGCAGGCATCATACCCAAGAGGACAAGGGGACATCGAGGACTAAATCGCGGCATCATACAAGATTATCATACGACTTGACCTAGTGGATTGGGTGATCCAGACTGATCTCGGTGGGTGTTGGGCCTAGGCGATCTTCCAGGGATCTTGGATAGGTAATCTGTGGGCTGGGAGATCAAGGTGATTCAGGTTGACCTCAATAGTCTTGGGTGGGGTCTAAGAGGTTGATAAAAATGGAACCGCGAAGAGTGATAACTTCAGCAGAGCTATCCATTCTAAGCGGTTCGGGGTTAGTGGTTGTACGCGACGAGCCGAGAGGAGATAGGGCGCGGAAAGGTTTACGACCAGGCCAGAAAATACCAAAGATCTTTGTCAAGAGAGCGGCCATCGCGTCATTCTTCAAAATTCCCACCGCCATCTCCGCGATCTCACAACACTCCGTATATCGCAAGACTCCACGCACATAACGTTACGGCCGAGCTAGGTTTCCTACAAGATTCTTTAACATTATAGGTTTGCCTTTGATCAACCCCCCGATACGAGTTCTTATCCGGACTCGCCTAGCCCAACTCCAGAAGATTGATCATTCCTTTGACAAGGCCGATACGGAATTGATCAAAAAGCTTTGCGATAAGCTATCTATCACTGATGAAACGAAAATCAGACACCTTATTACGAGGATCTCGGACGACAAGAAGTTGGATAACAAGAAGTTGGATGACGAGAAGTTGGATGATGAGAAGTTAGACAAGTCGGAGCGAGTTGACATCATTTTCGACTATGGATCACTAACAATCGAGTGTCAACCTCGGGTTATGATATATTCTATTATGGTCGAAGGTTCTGATTTAACTATCAAGCAACGTTTTAATCTAAACATAAGGAAATTCGTAAACTTAACGGTAGAGACATTCGAATCGATTAATCTCGAGAATAACCGATGTTTTCCAACTCGAGCAGACATTCGAGCGGAGACTCGAAGACAACGGCGTGCTGTGCTTCCGGTAAGTAAGTCTAGCTTTAACATAGGAAATTTAATCTAATATCCTTATAGACGTAGGCATTTACGCTATGCCTGTATTGTTGGCTTTAGGCGGTAGGCGCGTAGGGATATTTTATAAATAAGGACGGCACGTTATAAAAAGTTTAGAAGCTCTTACGAATTCTTTATTCTTTTCGAGGTGTTCTGAAATCTAGAGCTAAAACTACCTGTCGCAACTTACTTTCCATCTACTTCAGGTCATATGTTCAGTTTATTTTCCTCAACCAGAGCTGTCTATTTCCGTGCTTTCTAGAGTCGTGGCTAAACAACTACAATCGCCAGTTTTTTTGATTGTATTTTCCTAAGTAGTTCTACCGAAAGGGTAGTGATATACATCCCCGTTTTCTTCCTTTTTCATCGGTTCGCATTTATCCACCACATCGTCTATTGAACATAAACACCCACCCTATTCGTAGGGCCTGATTATACACATGTCGGTCTTGCTACGCGGGCTTTATATCCCAACTCGTAAGCTACAGACTCGAGAAATTCCGGGATAAACTTATAATAAAAATTAAATATTTTCGTAGAATATCCGTTACGCTGCGGCTAGGCCCGCGTTAGACCGTCCGGTGCTAAGCGAACTTGGTCAGCAAATTATATTGTCAGATTCTGGATTTGAAGACCTTTGATTCGCTTAAACTTTGCGGTATATTTGAGCACAGAAACGCGGGCCTGGCCGCAGCGCAACGGATAACTTATAGAATGGTGCTAAGTGCTATCTTATATACCTTAGGAATTAGCAAATTTAGATCTTACACAGAAATTAGAATTTGCATACCATAGGAGTTGACCTAAATTTTCTGAAGCCTCGTAGCAGTATTAAAGTGAAGTTAAATACGTGGGACTATTATATAACTATAGCTTGGATGAGGCTCCTCACCAAGATGCGTGACAATTGATGTGCTGGCGAAAGCCCCGTTTGTGCTTATTGTTTCAATGAGGCGAAAATGAGGCGAGCACACATGCAAGGCCTCTATGGTCCGAGATGATAAGGCTCGGCATGCGCATGTATCAAGCACGGCTCGGCACGAATCCTCGCCCCGTTCCGCGACAATGCTTGTGATGCAAAGCGACATGTTAGTCGGTTGAACAACGTGGGAAGGGAGGAAGTTGTCGCCAGCCATTTTATAAAGCTAGCCATTCGGCGGTGATGTTTGTACGCGAACCGACCAGCCCCTCCGCAAAAAAGGCCGTTTTCGACCCCGCCACGGCGTCGATCAGATATGCAACAAATAATTCTGCTACCCTTCGGCTTGCACATGACACGTACCATACATCACTTTCCCGATATATGACTAGCACATCAGGCAAGGAACCCGGATTTGACTCTCCTTAGCCTCTAAAGTCGCCAAAAATGATCAGGGAGACGAAGGTGGACCCCTACGAAATACTCCCCTTGTTATTACAAATATCTAAAGGGGGTCTGTTCGGGCCCTCCTTCGCAATTATGTTTATAAATAAAGTATATACATTTGTTAGCACTTTTAAACAATTTTCTCAATTTTTAACTTTATTTTCAGAGTTATCTTTAAAGACTGATATATTTAATTTTCCCTCTATATTTAAGGTAAAATAAAGAGATTTACTATTAATCTTTTCACTCTCGCTTTCTTCTCTTATATTAGTTATACTACTCTATCTGCTTCTTTCGACCCGCTCTATAACCCGGGGTTTCTAATTTCTACTAGAATTACTATATATAGAGCTGCTAGTACTAATAATAAGAAACACTTTAGATAGATAGTTATAACCGTAAAACTCTATTAGCAGAAGGCTAGTAGTAGCAAGAATACGAAAGGCTATTTAAATATATTAATAAACAAATTTATTTCTTTAAAAGATATAAACGCTATAAAACTTTCAGAACAAGTATATTAATAGCCTTATAGCGATAGCTTTAAGTTCTAGCCTATACCGTATTATAGCTCTATAAAGGCACTAGGGCCCTAACGTTACGTAGAGACGTATTTGTAAGAAGGTGCTATATTCTCGAAGAAACTAAGCTAAGGAGAGAAGAGAGGTGGCCCTAAAGGGGCCT
The DNA here is from genome assembly GCA_013054445.1 of Cudoniella acicularis. Classification (NCBI taxonomy): domain Eukaryota; kingdom Fungi; phylum Ascomycota; class Leotiomycetes; order Helotiales; family Helotiaceae; genus Cudoniella; species Cudoniella acicularis. The sequence goes on along the minus strand of JAAMPI010000808.1, from coordinate 1,674 downwards.
TATATATAGGAGGTGAGTTCCGCTAAGCGAGGAGACGTGATAAGGGGCTAGGGGGACGCGTTATAGGCAAGGAGGACGCGTTAGGTAAGGGGGACGCGTTAGACCAGGTCTATAATATATCGCTTTATAGGCCTTAATAAGATTATTATATATAATCGGTTCTATAGCCTATACGTAATTAAGCGATTTAGGCCCCCCTTATTTTAAAAATATATAATTTAAGAACTATAAGCTTAAATCACTTCTAAATTAGGCAGTTTTAAAGCTATTCTAATACTTTATAGCCCTTCTCTTATTTTAAATATATACGTCTAAGCGCTATAATATACTTCTATTTAACTTAACTAAGAAATCCGCGCTAATTTTAGGCTATAACTCTCTTAATACTATTTCTATTTTAAGGATACTTTTATAAATTCTTAATTAGTAAAAGATCTAGGAATAGTATATAAAATAATTAGACTAGATTAGAATATTATCTCTTATTCTAGTCTAATTAACTAATCAGAGGTCTATTTTTATTCTAATCTAGATTATTAGATTAGATTAGAATATTAGTCTAACTATTAGTTATATAATAATCTTACGTAAGAAGAACACGGCCGAGTCCGAATAAGGTTTAGCGTAGGTAGCGTTTCGCTTAGCCTTATCCTTATTTTATAAGCGAGAGTCTCTAATTAGCTGATAAATCCTTCTAGAAGGCGAAAGAAGGCTGTTCGGACTTCGGCGACTCTAGGTAGTGTCGTAGGTAACACGGTATAATATAGGCTAGGGTTCCCGAAATACTTAGCTACCCTAACAATTCCTTTTATTAGAATTAAAGATAAAATATTAGAAATATTATACTAATTTTAGATTATACTTTAAAATCAGGGATTAGAAGACATTAAAAGAATAGTTAAGATAACTTTAGAATCTATTGATTTTAAATATATTAGGCTTATTTTCCTCGATTATTATTATAGATCTAGTATATCAGTTACGTATAAGAGCACGTAGTAGGTACGGCTAGCTAGACCTATATATATAATAGAATAGTAGAATTGATTCTGATTAATTCTAATACCTTTTTAGCCCGCTAGCGTACTAGTAAAAGCTGTTCCGACCGCTACTATTATAACTAGAAGACTAATACTATTAGATTCCTTATATTAGCTTTACTTTTTAAGAGATATTTAGGTATTCCTACTTTATTAGCTAGTATTAAGAGATTCTTCTCTTAAAGGGCTCTTATTATTCTAAATTAAGAAATAGACTTAGTAAAGAGACTTTTAAAAAGATTATTTGTTTTAAGAGTTAAAGGGTATTTATTAATAAAGAATATAAGAAAGAAATTAAAGAAAGTAAAGAAAAATCAGATAATTTAAGAGAAGATAATTAGTTTTATATTAAACTAAAAGAATAATTATATACTTAGAGTCTATATATACTAATATATTATATATCTTATTATTATAATTAGAGGTTGTTTAATAACTTATTAATATATATTTTAATTTTTAATAAATATATTCTTCTCGCTTATTAACTAAGATAGTCTAACTAAGTCTAACTAGATAATCTAGTCTAATCTAATTTTTTTAAAAACTCTTATTCTAATTCTAATCTAAATTATTAGATTAGATTAGAATAAGAATCTAATATTCTAGATTTTTTTTTTAATATATTATCCGG
>JAAMPI010000807.1:0-25348 GCA_013054445.1 Cudoniella acicularis | reverse complement strand
AAATATTATATCTTTTTAAATTCTTGCACACTTTCCTTTTCTAATTCAAACTTTTTTCTATATCCAGAAAGATCTTCTCGGAAATATGGGAGGTTGAAGGCCAACACGTAAAAACCAGAAGGATGCGCACTCAGCCCCTGCGCCAAGTTTAATGTTGCCAACATTTACACTGCTGCCTTGCTCGTTTGGTGGTCGAAGCCACATCACCACCTTTCGATATTTTCCCACCACTCTCCAACTGCCTTTCTTTCTTCATTTCTTTCCTTTTTAGTATTTTGAAAAGTGAATTGATCACAGTTTTAGAAAATACCTCGCTGCCAACTCGTCATCACTTCGCTTCCCTAAACGCCATGCCCGCAAGCCCAAATACCTTCCCTACCACCCTAGCCGCTACGGCGTTGTTTTTTTGAGATCCCGCTGCTAGGAGGGTATCTCTACCTCTCATGGGTCTGGACCATCGTCGCCTCGTTTAAATCCCACACCGATGTTCTGGTTATGTATATTTCTACCCCTCCACCCTCTCCTTATTTCCCCTCATTACTCTCCTACACTCCCCTCCCCTCCCAAAACCAAAAAAAATCCCAACTTCGTGACTAACAACCTTTTACTAAAAACAGAGCACTAATCTTCTCTACCACCCTCACGATCCTCCTCCTCGCCCCCCTCCTCACGACCCTAATCCTCCTCATCAGAGGCACACTAACACATCTGCATTTCCTACGCCTCCAACTCTTCTCTCTAATCCTCTGTCTTGTCAACGAGTTAGCTTTATGTATCTTATACCTCGTGTTTAAGATAAGGAATAAGGAAAGGGGGGGGAGAGGCTAGGGAGGATTTGCTATATGGGAATATGGTTTTGGGGGTTTTGATTGGGTACGTAAAAAAAAGGATATTTCTTTCTGAGAGGTGTTAGTTTTTCAAGAGGGTTGACAGCTGACGGGGAGAGGAACTGTAGGGTACCTTTTTTGATTGGCACCCTGGCGGGGTGGCTGGTTTGGGTTGATAATCCGAGATTTGCGATAGTGGAGCCGGCATCGCGAGATTCGGAGGGTGATGTGAGAGGTGGTGGTGGTGGTGGGTTTACGTCGAGGTTGGTGGGGGAGGAGGTGCATGGTGAGGAGAAAGATGCCGAAGCAGAAAATGAGGAAAGTGAAGAGGAAGGAGAGAGGAGACCGCTTTTGAGGAGTGAGACTTGATGATTGGGTTTTAATAGGTTTCGTAATTAAATATGAAAAGACTTGCCTTGGATATTAACCCTATTAGAGTAGCTGCAAGTAAGACTTACGGTATATACATGAAGAGTTCAATTCCACGTAAATAGAAGTGAGTGGCCCTAAATCGGGACTCCAAAAACTCGTACGTGGCTCCTCGGAGACCTTCGCGTTGGCTGAGATATTGTTACGGCCACACCCAGCTGCAAGTGCAGTCGTTACCAGTTATGATCCATTCATAAATAGATCGAATTGTCTTGCCCATCATCTGCGAATTTAAGTTGGACCAAAATATCATTAACCCATAATACCCGTCGCAAAGTAGCCTCCCACCCGAACCCGTCCAAATTATCAGTGATAAAGCTACAGACGCCGAACGCTATCCTAGGCTCTGTCGTGGACGAGCTGATAGATCCACGAGCTTCCAAAGACCTCTACAGAGGCCTCCACTCCCAGTACCCGATATACCAAAGCAAGTCCGTGAGCTCTACATGATCGAAACTATGCGAATTTTCTATGATCGAGAACAGGACACAGCTCGGCTAATCTTCCGAACATTTGACGACGCAAAAATACCACTCAACTTCAAACATTCCTATCTCAGAGCGATGAGTCCTATCCATATCAAATATTTGGCAAATTTCGGGTTCCTTGCAGTTAAGGGAGAGGCGAGGACGATAGGCCAACTCTTCGCGTACGATGAGGCTATCGCGCTTCTGCAATACATTCGACAACGAGCTCAATCTGAAATATTCTAGTCGTGTGCCGTTGGAAAAAACTTCCCTGATCTCTATTACGCTTCTAGTTTCTCAGTGATATCTGGAATGCTTGTTGTTCCTCTGTCACTATCTGGCACCGATTTTCTTGTGTTCTTTCGAAAAGGAAGCTGAAGGAAATCAAATGGGCAGGCAATCCCTATGAAAAAAGGTCACCGCCGGTACCAAATACCTGGAGCCGCGAAGTAGCTTCAAGCGGTGGAGTGAAAATGTTGTCGGTACAAGTAGAGAATGAACTGGAGATGAAAGTCTGTTTATGATTCCGTTTAATGTTTCTCTGATTTCTTACTTACTACTTCAAGTTGAATCCACTGCTGTTTTGACTACACTTTATGGACAATTTATTGAGGTCTGACGGCAGAAGGAAGCCATCGTCCAAAGAAACCGAGTAACACGTCTACTTATTCGGAACGCGGGCCACGAAGTCAGAACGCCTTTGAATAGTATCATCAACTAGTGGCCCTGGAAGAGGAGCTCGATGAGAACGCTAGATGCCACCTACAGAGGTCATTGCAAGCTTCAAAGTCGTTGGTATCTGTAGTCAACGATCTGTTGCACCTAACCGAGGCTGAAGAGGCTGACTTCAGATTCACGAGGAGAATATTGATTTAAGATCTATTCTTTCCGAAGTTGTCGTAGCTTTCAAAGAGGAAGCATTGAGGAGAAATTTGCATATCAAAACCGAAGATGACCAGGCTATGCCTCAATTAGTGCGAGGTGATCCGAGCGGATTGAGACAAGTTGTCTCCAATTTGCTCGCCAATGCGCTTCAGAGTTCTGACGGTGCCCATATCAATATTGGGTTGCAACATATTAAGACTACCCAGACGAATTTGGTGATCAGGATCTCTTTCACGGACCATGGTATAGGTCTTTCGGAAGAGCACTTGGATAGCATCTTTCAAGATTTTGAGCAAGTTCTAGACGATGACGAGAGCTCTACTTCTGGCAACCAGAACGCCAAGGAAAAGGGAACGAAGCCACTTCAGATTGGCTTGGGTCTCGCTACTGTTGCAAGATTTGTGAGGCTCCACTCTGGCCAGATCAGCATGTATTCAGAGGGAGAGGGGGAAGGAACGAATGTGTCAATTACGATCCCTTTTCCAAAAGCTCTTTCAGGTGATTTCTCCAAAAGGCGAGTATCGTCAGGCGTAGCTCTACCAACCCCGCCTTCGGATATGCTCTCGTCTCAGGCCTCGAAGACTCCAGGCAGTGCATCTTCAAGTGCGGCACCACTTCCAACAGACTCGACTGCAACGAGTTCAGCATCCCCAGGCTCAAACATGGGTCGATATCTTTTTACAATTGAGACGGCTCAAGATGACCGGCCCATATTCAACATTCTGGTAGCAGAAGACAATTCGTTGAACAGCCGCCTGCTGGAGACTCGATTGAAAAGAAGAGGACACGCAGTACGGGTAGTCGTTGATGGTAAGGCTTGCGTTGATGCCTTTAAACACCACCCAAGAATTTGATATCATTCTTATGGATATCCAAGTAAGTCTCCCCAGCACCCGAGTGTTTTAATCGCCTTTCCTCTCTCTCCCTCAGATTCCACACTATTAGAATTGTTTTTACCATGATGGATCGTTCTGCTCACCACTTGAAGATGCCAGTCGTAGACAGCATGGAAGCCACACGCATGATCCGGGAATTCGAAAAAGAGCCCTCTTCATCCATCAAGCTCTCCCCCCGCGTCGCATCATACGGACGCATCTCAATAGTTGCAGTTTCTGCATCTTTGTCAGAACAACGCGTTCACGAGTACGTCGAAATCGGCTTCGATGGCTGGATCCTGAAGCCGATTGATTTCCAGAGGTTGGAGGCTATCATTACTGCGATCGAAGACGAGCAGGCGAGGGAGATTCTGTTTTATGGAACTGGGAATTAGGAAAAGGGTAGATGGTTTAAGGTGAAAAGCGGGTGAGGTTTAGGTAATAAATAGATAAGGATATACCAGGTTAGGAGTTTCGGGTTTTATGTACAATAATATGTATGGCCTAAGGCATAATATTCTTATAAATGGATTTTTTTAACTAGAAAAGCAATAAGCAAAGAATATGAACTGTAAATTACTATCCCATGTACCTTAAGTTGGCGTACTAAATGAATTGGCGAAAAAACACTTCAAAATAGCAAAACAAATACTCATAAGAATTTCATCTAGACCAATCAAGTCACTAGAAGAGCCTCATTCTAATCAATACAATCAAGGATTTCTTCCAACCCAATTCAAAGCTGTTTAAACTTTGAAGTGTTTTCCTTCAGGTCACGTGGCGCGCCAATGAGATAGGGGTAGAAAAGAGGATCGACTTGCGACATCATCAAGAAGCTAGAACCCAGTAGTGGAGAGAGATACTTTAGTCAAAGAATCTCATATTAAAAAATTTAGTCACTAAAATTGTTTATTATATTTTGAAATAAACGAATATCCACAAGTTCAATCTTCATTAATCAGTAATGAATACCCGAAACAGCGTGCAGCTATATATACTTTTAGACAGAGACACCAAAAATTAAAGAAATTGGTTTTCTATTTCATGTACTCTATGTTTTAAGTGGAAGTAAGAAAAGTGTGCAGAAAATTTTCTAAGCTGAGCCGCGGCCTTAGATTAGTTTTTGCACTTGAAGACTGAACAGCGAGACGCAATAGATGAGACGAGGAGTCATTGGGATAAAATTTAAGTATATATAGTAATCTACAAATTTTGTAATTGACATGTCCTTGAGTTCTCGATAGATTTTGTTGTCGAATAAATTTATCGCAACTCAGTTAGTATTCGCCTCTAGGTCGTTGAATCACTGTGTTAGTAAATAATCTTTTCTCCCTTCTAGAACCTTTTCGGCGACTATCACTCAGGTCCCAGACCTCGGCCTTATAAACACCCCTCGAAAAAATAATATAGTGCGTGACACCCCTCAACTTGATCATCCTTAAGTTAATCTTTATAATTTTCGATTCTTCGAATTAGTCATCTTTTAATAATATGACTTTCAGATTAAATTTCATAATTATATACCTAAGTCTATAATTTATTAACTATATATTCATACTAGTAATGTTTCTTTTTCAGAAATATTAGAATATGGACTAAAAGTATCTAACTTATCTAAACGCTATATTAATAAAAAGTTAGATTAATACCTACTAATATATAATAGCAACAACTATAGAAACATGAAATAATAACTATAAGAGCGAGCAATGTATCTCGAGGGTCTTATGGTGCTCGAAAGGGGGTAGAGGCTACGTGGCTCGGCAGAATTGTTAAGAGTATTGATAAATAAGAGAACAAAGTCGTCAAGATAGTGATGCAAGATATGTGGGAATAGCCTGCTTGAATCTATAGAACAAGTGTGTAACACAAATACTAGTTTGTTCAAACACAGGAGGAAGGAGAGGAGACCGCTTTCAGGGAGAGAGACTTGAGGGGTTTTTTTTTTAAAAGGGCAAAAATTATATATAAAACGACTAGGAAACTTTCCATTACCGGGACCGCTATCTAAATATAGGCCTTTAATACTCTATCTATATCACGCACTCTGTATCTCTAGCGCAGATCTTTCTCACATTGCATTCACACACCTGTAAATCGCGACACATACACCAATCACACTGATGACCCCGAAACTAATTCCGACCCCAAGCGCTATCTTGTCTTGCTCTGAGAGGGACGAGCCAGTATTGCTCCCTCCCGTAGAATCAGATTGCGACGAAGCTGCTAAGTTAAAAAGGAGGAGATACGTCAGACCATGTAAAAGCCAGCAAAAGTCCCCTCAACTTACTACTACTCGGTCCATTCTGCACAGTTGTATGAGCTACCGTATTCCCCCCTTCTATCACCGAGGCCACCGTCGTCACAGCCGCCACATTCACAGGCGTAGCACCTACGGCACCAAAACAGTACGCATTATACACCGAGATGACACCTTGGACATCGGCCGTGTCGGCGCCGGTGCAAGCGGTGCTCACACAGGTAGTGAGGTATTCCGACGCCGACGAGTGCAAATCCTAGCGACAGTAACATTCGTTTTGGCCGTAGGGGTCTGCGGGGCAGCCGATGAAGGAGCGCACGTCGACGTAGGTGTTGGGATTGGAGAGGCAGAGGGCCGCGCACAGGCGTTGCGTTAGGTAGCCGCTAGTTTGGTCGATGGATATGTTTGTGGGGAGAGAGAGGGGGAGGATAATCGTTAGGATGAGGAAGATGGGATAGTGGAGATGTGACATGTTTTGACGGGCACGAAAGGGGGTAGATTGCTGGTGTGAAGAAAATGACTGTTGTAGTTTGGAAGGAGAGATAAGACCTGGAGATCGGGGAGCCGGCCGCGACTTAAGCTGGGTGAACTTCGCCTTGAGGCTGTCGTTTTTCTTGTGATCTGGTATCAGTCCAATCTGATAGCGGGGAGAAAAATAATGGCTGAAGCGGGGTCAGATATCAGAGCCAATATCATGGCTGTCCATGAGACATCTTGCCGCTCTTTGTTACACAATGGCTGTCTTTTCCAAATTGGACTTCCAAGATGAGGCATTTATCAATTATTTGAAGAAGACAGTGATAATTACATAAACATGGAGTTTATAATGGAGGATTGAAGTGTGTTTCCACAGTGCTAGAACGAGGTTGTTGCGCAAAAGGGGTAGTGGTCATGTGGCTCTGCAAAATAGTGGGGTGTATTGAGGAATAGGGGGATGGAGTTTAAGATCATGCTTGAATTATCGTGAAAATTGTTCAATGCAAACATTGGTTTTACCAAAAAAATCTCCTGAAATTCCGTGTTTTGGGACTTGGAATTCATTGGTTGGTAGAAAGTTCTAACTCTAACAAGTTCGCGAAACACCAGCTCTTAGGGCCACAGCGCCTGCATATATGCCGGGCTTTTGACAGGGAACGCAAAACAACTTCTGCTATTTCGAGTGTCGTGTATCCAGGCTAGGGATTATAAGGCAAACACGAGGTCTGCTTGCCGTGAAAGTGGCATTCTAAGCTACAGTTTACTTTTCAAATCAGCCTTCTATTGGCGTTGACGAAATGAGGCGCAATGAGGCGCAATGAACGATAGAATGGTTAAGACCGTGCGGAAGCAACTCAAGGACGCTTAAAAACGGTTCATGTGTTCTACATCAGCATGCTTGCTCTGAAATATCGTACGCCGTATGGAAAAAAAAAGTAGTGTGGCTAAATCAATTCGCCTGGCTACTCCAAAATGGTCTGATCAACTGGGACGAACACGCGCAATATGGATTGGACGAGATTGTCATACGGGACAAGAGCAATGCGGACAGTATGGTGAAGCTGGCTGCTTTGGTACAAGTGACTTGGTTCGTTGCACAGAGCATAATGCGAACTGCTCATCAGCTCCTCCTCTGTCCGCTCGAGGCAATGCCTTTGAGTTATGTCCCGCTGTTCGTTGTCACCTATTTCTTTTGGTAGGTGAAGCCAAAAGATGTGCTGTCGCCCTCAATCATCGATCACCCTCGCATGTCTCCGGACCAAGTGGCCGAATTCGAGTCAATGGCCGTTAGCAACACGTTCGACGGTGAGAACAGAGGACAACAGGATACAATTTGGAGTATATGGGCTCTTACTCCCCGTGTATTTGAGAAGGAGGCGGAAGACATCGCCATTCGGGAATACCAAGAGAAGGCAGTGCAAAGAGTTGATCAAAACAAGGTAGTGGTCTCTGAAGCGATCGAGGATCTAGAAGCCCGTTGCAAATCAGTATCCGCCAGGCCGAAAGAGACCATTCTCGCACAGTGGGACCCCGAATTATACCGGTCGAAGATTTGGCCCCTAATCTGTTTCTTTGGGACATCATTCCCAGCACTTCACTTGATATCTTGGTTCACAATTTTCCCGACGCTTGTTGAGCAATGGCTTTGGCGAGGAGCTTTTGTGCCAATCATCACCATGTTGATTTTTATGCATTTCGAGAGGGTCTTCTTCCGATGCGGTGGTTTCTTGACAATTATTAGCATTGTTTCTCCCGCGTTGTACCTCATGAGTCGCGTGGTCACAATTACAATTGTCATGGCGGCATTCAGGCGGCTGATCTAGCAATTTACGAGACTTACGTCGCTTCAAATTACTGGATCCACGTTTTATGACCGACTATGTGGATATGCAGGTCTCGTCGTCAGAGGGACACTCTGAGATTTCTTCGGCGAAGGGTAATGGATGGTGTCTGTTTATGTGATCAGTTAATTGCCTGTTATATTTGCTAGTCTGTGGCGTTTTGGATCTCAGCCTCTCTATGCAACGGATACTGTTGGGGTGAAATTTTCGTATAATTATTTTTGGGGAAGTTTGCAAAAATAGCACAGGCAAAGAACAAGAGAAATCACAAAATAATCGTATTGAAACATACTTGATTGTATCAATGTCAACGAAAGCCCATAAAACGTCTATAGTAACTAGACCAGCCTCCTATTTTCGCCCAAAAACTTTGGGCTAAAAACATAAACTTCAAGTCTGTCTGATCTTCGCATCAACTGAAAGTTGGGTCGACACCTGTCAAGGTGCGCATGACGGCCAAAGTTATGACTGGGTTTTCCATGATGACATCGTGCAGGCCGTATTTTAAAATCTCCTCCCTAATCAACCCGTTCTCCGTTCGCCACTCCATCAAGGTTCCGGTTGAGCCTAGGTTCATTTTGCTTTCCGCTTTCTTCAACTCAAGATCTTCGTATGTAATCCCTCCCGGTACTGTAGCATTCACTGCATGCCAGAACAGAAATTGTGAGTGGTGCCATGGGATGTCATAATCGTCCTCGGCATGAATGATGGTCATCCTATACTTTTGTCCATTGGCCTCATTGGCCTTGATATATGATGCAATTCTGTCTTTGCTGAGCCACTTATCCCTTAGGAGAGTTCTCAGATATCTGAAGAGCGGCGGGAATTTGGCTACTGGAGACAGAAGAGGAATTGAACCCGCAATCCAGTACGTGGCAACAAGCGTCCCTGCGTCAACAAAGGGGGCAACCAATATAGTTCCTGCGAAGAATACGGGCGGGTCTTGAACAGCAAAATGTTCGGAGACAGCAAGACTCACCGCTGTCCCTAAAGATTGACCAAATATGAGGATCCGGGATGGCGGAATCCCGGCGACCTTTGTCGCCCAATCGACGACTGAAAGCGCGTCAATGATAAGTCCACGCTCAGATGGGGTACCTTTGCTGCGTCCATATCCTCGATAATCGAAAGTCAAAACGTGAATTTTACCTGGTGAACCGGCTGAGAGCGCTCGATAATTTGGCGTTCTGTAACCCGATCCAACGGTGCCTGCAGCCCCATGGAAATGAAGGATCAATCGAGCATTAGGGTCATCTCGCAGCAAATTAAAAGCGACACGAGACTCAAAGTCGGAGACAAATCCAGATGGCTCAGCAATCAGGTCGTCTTCGTATTTGCGATATAATTCGACGGGTAAAATATGCCACGCATACAGCAATCCGCCATCTGAGGACTTGATAGAAAATGGAGTAACTTGGTTGTGCAGAAATCCGAATATTTCTGGGACGTCAAGATCTTTGAACCAAGTCATCTGAATCCGGTGAAGATAAACCACATTGGATTGAAAAGAGGCCGTAGTGAGGAGCCCCAGAAGTATAGCATAAAGGCCCACTAAGACAGCGACCGAAACCGAAGCATATTTGAAAAACAGTAGAGCGATGGAATTTGCCATTATGCATGGAGATCGATAAGAGCGTAGTGTGCTTGAATCTGTATCACATGAGGATGCGATATCCGTATAGGTGAATCCGTTGAACGGTGGATGTTGGTGTTTAGGATTTGGTTCTGCAGATGATGAGGTTCCAGTTTTACGCGCCGAGAAACACGCGAATTACAGGGTGGCATTTCACACGTGCTTAATGGCGCAGCTTTAAAAATACACCGTTTTGAAAATCCCTAATAATACGGGATGAATGGTTCGCCCATTTCTGAGGTATCAAACTACTTTGGTAAGTCTTGAATCGTATATGTTGACCCTCAAATTGAGTATCTTCCCTTGAGTATCCCACATGATCTCGTTTACACGACATCACGTGCCCAACCCTATACTTTGGCCCGACAAGCCCCTCATTCAGTTACTCATTTTTGGAGCTTCCTTTTCAAGTGTTTGACGCTCTTTTCCCTTAGAAAATAAAATACAAATTCGATTCGTAAAATCACTGGTCACATACTAAAGGCCCATCCTAAACAGCATTTTACGAAAAAGCTCAAGGTGGCTAGGATATAAAATCGGGACTGATGTCTCACATAAACTTACTTTATCGTTGTGTCTTATTTTATACGTCATTTATTGATGGGGAAGTGGAGCTTTTTAACTTGGCTTTGGGTTCGTGAGTGATGGTTTGCCAAGTGAACCAGCTGAATTGAATACCTAAGAAGTGCTCTTGACAGTGGAGGGTAACGCGTATATCTCGGCATCTGTACTTTCTGTATTCCATGGACACCAAAGCACTGTCCCGTATACATCCATAGGTAACAATGCTCGATACCGTAGCCTAGTAAATAACAACAACAAGGGTGAAACTTTGCTGGTGGAGTATTTCAACTTGTAGGAAGGTGAAAAGGGGTAACTGGTGGGATTGAACTGAGCACAGGTTTAGTGAGGGTATAATGGGATAGATTAGTATATGACATATTCTACGGTCTTTACCGGGTAATGTCCTTGTCCAACTTTAACCCGAGCATGTCCCAGACCCCAATACATATTTGACCCTTTTCAATCTTCGACACTGCCACAAGCTTCCCATGCCCTGCACCAAACTACCAAACCACCATAGCTGGCTTAGCAAATTTAGATACCCCTTGGCCCTTTTCTGATTCCCAAACTTTTACTCTCCCATCAGTTCCCGCGGACAAAACATACTCTTCAGTCCAAACAATCCCTCTTACGGCACCTGCATGTGCCTCTAGATTAGAAACAGGAGAGCCATCATACCAGTTCCAAACCCGAATCGTACCGTCTGCACCGCATGAAACAAGCTTATCACCACGACTCGTAAGTTGTGTAGCCATCTTCTGGTGACCTTCGCAAGTCGCAACACATGAGCTTGAGGAGTTATTGTCAACACACTGGTTAGAAGAAAAATTGAGCGGATATATGCTTACCCATCAGTCACCCTCCAGATCTTGATGATTCCTCCACCGCTCCCTGTTGCTAGCAGAGTGTAATCTTCATTGAATTCCAGCTTGGTGACATAGCTTGGGTGTCCACCAAGTACATGTAAAGGCTGGTGAGTCGTGAGGTCCCAGATCCTAGCCGCGTTATCTGCACTACCAGATACCAGCAGGTTATCGTGCATTAATAGACCATATACTGTTCCAGTATGACCGCGAAGGACCAGCTGACACTGACCAGAGTGGGCATCCCATATGCGGATACAGTTATCTGCTGAGCCAGAGATAACAGTTGAGGGAGAGGGGAAGTATACTGAGAAGACGCTATCGGTGTGGCCAGTTAGAGTGTGCAGCTTGGATCTGGAATAATCGTTAATACCCCGCTACTAATAAAACACTGTTTGGTTATTCAGTGAAATTAGTCGTACCCTGTGCTGAGATCCCATAAACACACAGTCCCATCGTCACATGCGACGGCTAGTATGTCGCGGTAGCCTGCGATGGCCCAGTTCTTTCCAACCTCTAAAAGTCGGCGATGTGTGCATTCTTCCGTCTCGGCCCCGCTGCCGCTGTCGGCAAGAGATTTATGTTGATGCTGACACTCGGAGTTTAGAACGGCAAGGGTTCCTCCTACTGTCTGGGCGGCAATATAATTCTCCGTGATGCAAAGGTCTTGGACGGCAGTATCAAAATTCACGAGAAAAGTAGCTCTTGGGTTCGGCATGGTGCTGTGGAAGATGGTTGAAAGTAGCAAGAGAATAATGGATTATAGAATCGATAAGGATAGAGACGGGTGGAACTATTCCCGCAGAGGCCGTATAGACTGAAGAAAGGCGTTTTAGAATATGAAGACCTTGTACCGAGTGAAGGAGCTCAAGGAGGCGGTCAAGCAACCATGCTTAGTTGAAATTGCAGCTGTTACGCTAGGAGCGATGTGGCGTGTTGGAAGCCGGCCTAGCGGGCCGGTCCGGGTTTGCAACCTCCCCTAACTAGATACCTCGATACTGTACCTATTCTCAACCCTTCCAGAGGATTTCGACCAACGACCATGGCCCGTGCGGAAACAGCACCAAATTAAACGTTAGTTCAATAATCTCTTATTCTTTCTTGACAATTTTCATACAATCAAGGCAGAAGGGTGGTGTACTGAGCATTAAAGCAGCGTTAAATATTTTCAATCTCGTGTCGTTTCTGCAAGGCTATAGTTAAATACTTCTAGTACCATACTATAGCAATTTCGCTTCAAGTAACATTACCAGAGTTTATAAAGTCTTTTAGCAAAAGTGAAACATTAGTAGTTACTCTGATCAATGGAAAAATGGGATGATCTAAGTAGCAGGAAGATAACAAAGCTGGTCAAGGAAAATGCTTTAATAAAATAGGGTTATTACGTGATGAATCAGAGGAAAGACAGGGTGACACAAAAAGGGTTCGAACAGTGAATGGAGCCAAAGACTTCGTCTCTAGTGGCGGGCACAGTGTGGACAACCCTTTCGGGTAGGAATTGTTAGCTTAGAGTACAAGGGAGAATTAAACATAGACAAAAAATTGGAGCAAAGAATTGGCGTTTGGGTTAACGTTTAGGTCTAGAGCAATTGGCTTAGTAATTAAACGCAATTTTGAAATTACTAGTCTTGTGAGGAGACAATTGTACCCTGCGCGGGGTAGCAAGCCCAATCACCTGGTACTAGGGAGAGCAACACTTCAAAAGTTGAATAGCATAAAGTAAAGTTGTGATAAAGCCCTTGGAGAAATAGGCTCTTAGAGTAGTCTTATAACTTTATACCTAAATGGTTCGAGGCATTTATTAATGGTTATTTAACTATTTTGAAGTGATTTTTCACGACCTCGGGGAAAACCCAACGACGAACAAAAGGGAAACGGACACTTCAGGCAAGACATGTTCACAAAAATGACGCCCTGATGCCGTTGCACTTTTTCACAGTTATCTGGTAGAGGTTGTGGAGGTACCTGAATTTTAGGGTACTAAGTGAGGCGGAGCACGATGTGCATGCAGCATGCGCTCAAACGAGTCAGGCAGGTGTAACCCACCATAATAAATCAATATTTCTCCCAGAGAGAAAGAAAACGTTTTGGGAGCATAATAATTTGGTTCAAGGAAATTAATTAATGGTGTCTGGCGTATGAGGAATATTAACAATAATTATAAGGTTACAATTCAACTCACGAAAACCAAAACCAATATCACCAAGTCTTAGCCTCCATATGCACTGCAGCACATTTTTCGCGTGAAAGGTATGACAACCCTTTGGTACAGCAGCTTATTCGTTTAATCGTTCTTGGGATTCAAGAAACTTTTTAGTCATCTTTTACTGCTTCTGGGAAGACGGTTGCAGCGAACAGGGGGGATGATCCTGTCTCTCGGCTCTGAAGACTATCTCGGTGATGCAACCATGCCCTGAAATCCAGACAGGGCAATAGATAAGATTTAGCTATGTTTGGAAGCTATGAAGTCATCAGTCTCAATGTGTAAGAGAAGGGTCAATATTCATGTAGAGTAGTTCCTCAAACCCATTAGTTTTGGCGGGAAAGTGAAATGAAAACCTGTCCAAATGATTCTTCTTTTGTTTTACTGCATACTGACATGGTATGAACAATCTGTATCTAGGTGGCGTCGGCGATAGAGATTCGACAGCTTTTGGAATTATTGCACCGTTTGGTCGTTGAGAATTCTGCGATGGACTGAATATATGCATTTAATCTACGCATTTGTGAGCTGCTACATGTGGATGATATGAAACATTGAACAGTAACATGTTTGCGTTCTTTTTTTTTGGCCTAGCACGAGCGCTACAATACATCCGCATGGAAAAAATTATCCAATTCGAATTCCACTGCATCCCTTCTTCAGCAATGAGTTGGTTCCTCTAGTCGTCATGTGCCTTCAAGGCGCATGCTACTGTGTTACATTCTGGGATAACGCCGTATGCGTGCGTTCGTATCCAGATCCCGCAGCCTAGATGCTTATATCCGACGCCGTGCCTTCAATACTCTCAGCCTCACAGGCACGTATATCTATCTGTGGAGACCCCACTAAAGTAGCATCTTGTTACTCGCCGCTCGCCAGCTTCACAGCGCCAATGAATTGAATCTATGCCAAAAGTTGAAAATTATGGAATAAGAGGTCGTAAAACCTGTCAATCAGATCCGACAGTCAATTTCCAAGACAATGTTTTTCTCTGTCTGGTGTATTGCGACTCTGTTCACGGTTACCCAGGCATCGTTTAATCTCACTGCCGCAATCTCACAATTTCCTCCTTGCACAGTTAGTAATATGCCCTCCCCAAACTCGCTATCAAAAATCTAATAAATTTCCAAGGTTGAATGCTCTGTTAAAACCTTCGCAATTGCAAATTGCCCTTTGACAGATATTCAAAATTGCTTTTGCAAGAATAACACTCTGCAAAATGAGCAGTTTATTTGCGTACAAGCAACATGCAATCAAACAGAGCAGATAGGTACAGTCTCAAACTTTAGCCCTCTCCATTTGATCTAAAAGTCTATATAGTTTCTGCAATCGTTTCCCAAGATTTGATTTGCAATGACGTTCCTCAGCCTTCACGGAAAAATGAGGTTTTACGAGCAATGATCATTACGACCGCTATTACCTTCCCGTTCATTATATTACGTGGAGTGTCGCGGTATCTGGTCGGGAGTTTTTGGTGGGATGATTGGATTGTAATTGTTGCTGGTGTAAGATATTCTTCAGGAGCCGCACTCCTACACGTCATAAAATTATAAACTAACTATCATAATAAGTTACTTTTAATACCAATGTCAGCAGTTGCGATGTTAGGTATGGACTAACAGATTTACTCTTGTGATGCTCAAATCGGCGCGGAGGTGACAGCTAACAGATCTCAGCTGCTGTAGCCGGACTCGGAGACCACCTATGGAACGTTCCACCGCAAAACCTTGTTCCTATACAGAAGGTGAGTAACTGAAAATATTTTAAATCTACAGGCTTCCAGGCTGATCTAGACAGTATTACTATATTTCTTGCATTCTATACGTTATTATTGTCTTCCTTGCGAAGTTGTCTGTTCTCTTCTTCTACTTAAGGATTTTCCCCGGTAGCCGCTTTCGCCTCATCACAAAGATTGCAATTGTAGCAGTTTCTTGTACTCTCATCAGTTTCGTGTTTGCAGTCGCGTTCCAATGCATTCCCGTCCGCGCCGTTTGGGACTTGAGTGTAAATGGAAAGTGCATCGGTTTGAATGGAATGGTGTTTGCAGGAGGCGCGATTGCCATCTTTGAAGACATTGTAATTATTCTCCTCCCAATTCCCCAGCTGAAGTCTTTGCAACTCAGCTTGCGGAAGAGGATTGCCCTTATTTTGATGTTTGCTCTGGGTTCTTTGTAAGTAAAAATCTGTCTTATCGATGGTGAGTTTTTCAAGGTACTGATTCACCTACAGCGCTTGTTTTATTAGTATGTGGCGGTTGAGATGGATGGTTTCTTATCAACTGACTCACTCACCAGACGCAACCTGTAAGTAAATTATGCTCTTTGATAGAACAAACTTCTGATTTGCAAAATAGGGTTCAACGCAGACCCCGTTATCTGGACTGTAGTAGAACTCTACTCATCCATGATCTGTACGTCACTTATGACTCTTCGTCCTCTTCTCGCCAGATACATGCCAGGGCTTTTCGCAGCGAACGCGACTGGCTCCACTGAAAATAGAGGAAACTCTAATACAAGCTGGAGAACACGCATAGGCGTACAGCAAGGCTCCATGCCTTGGAATATCAATCATGGGATAGAGTTGCCAAGTCGAGAAAACTTCACGCAGCATGGGGTGGGTCCAATGGGAGGGCTTCCCGGCGAGAAAGATGTCATTGAAGTTTGCGTTGAGCAAACTTACAGTATAACATTTGAGCAGAGCAGTGACTGGGTCAAATCGGCTCAATTGGAGAAAATGAGAGGCTCTGGACAGTGAACCGCCACATGCTCCACAAAAAGGGGAAAAGGGGAATGGAAGCCTTCTGTAGGCGAACACAATTTCAAAAATAGGGGGAATGAAGAGCGTGCTCTACAAATTTTTGAAATTATGTGGAATTGTGACATCACAACTTCCCAACTCTCATTTCCAACTCACTCCCTTCTTTTCCTGCAACACACTCCCCTTCCCACCAAAATACAAAATTCCCAGTCACGTGCTCTCCCTTGAAAATCAAACTCTACGATGATTGGAACGGCCGTCACTCCGTATGAACATACATGAATGCTTAAGTATTTGACATGCGTACCATTTTACTACTCTAGGGTAATAAATCGGCGCATCCTGTTTTCGGGCAGCAAGCTGCAGCTCCTTCAGCCACGGCGCTAAATTTGCAAACAAGTAGAAAAATATAAGCCGGTATTTAAAATCATAACAGCGTGTTTAAAATTCTTATGATCGAGGAATTTATCAGGTGAAATTTCTTTTTGGGGTATTTAAATTTTGTGGGTTATTTTTCTGGGTTTTATTTTTATAGGAATTCAAGTGGATGTTATGTCTCACCGTCACCCCTTAATGATTTATACGCGCTCCGAAAACGCCTTTGCATGCATATCCCCTGAAAACATTTATGACTAGCGTTTCGAAAATATATTTCTACATATAATTCCTCTCAAATAACGCCACGGCGACAACTTAATTTTTCCCCTCTAAAAGCAGTTTTCAGCCCTAAAGTTCACAACACCATATCACCCCATACTCCAAAAACCCACTGAGACTTCCACCACCTATCTCCACAAGCGTCAAAGCATTATTGTATTCTCAAGCCACAGCTCCAATTTAACTGGTGGTATATACTGTGCCGTTCTTGTTAGAAGTCCAACTGA
Organism: Cudoniella acicularis; assembly: GCA_013054445.1. NCBI lineage: Eukaryota > Fungi > Ascomycota > Leotiomycetes > Helotiales > Helotiaceae > Cudoniella > Cudoniella acicularis. The sequence goes on along the minus strand of JAAMPI010000807.1, from coordinate 8,383 downwards.
TAGATTTGAGTACCTCGATCTTCTAATAAGAGGAAGGGCTAAGCAATCTTTAAATACACAAATGTCGACTCTAGGGACCTCCGACTACACGTGATATTTTGCCACCGTCATACCACAGTCACCCTATAATCCCAGTGAGCCATAAGTCTTAAGATTAATCAGGAGCCTAGCACCTGATAATATCAGGTGACTAGCTCAACAATTCTTAGAATGGATATACTTTCAGCGTTACATACTATCCCCTCCCCTGAATAGTTGTTATTTTGCCACTTTATCACGAGACTTATCTTCACTCCACTAATTATTCTACTTCGTTCTTATATACTCGTTCATTTGTTCGCTTGACTGAGAGAGCCTCAATTAGGTACGTGGTGGGCAGAGAAGTAGGGTGCTTTGAATCTCGTGATAAAGTGGCAAAATAACAACTATTCAGGGGGGGGGGATAGTATTAAGCTTTCGTAAAGTTATAAATACCTTAAAATCGCTGTTTTTGGTGTAAAAGGGTGGCCCAAAGGGGGGGGGGGGGGGGACTTACCCACAGGCCACCTGTCTTCCTATCTACAGTCTAGAGCTAACATGGTGAACGGGAGTGCATGGCACCAGAGACCACCGTCCCTTGTACAATGAAGATGGAGTCAATTGGTGCCATTTTAAGGCTGCTATTGTCGAGAACAAGGAAGAGTAGAAAGTTTGAGATGCTGCCAGTGTCTTTTCGTGGGGAACCACGAAGCTCATGATGTTCCTTCTCTCGGCTAAATCTACAGTAGATTGTGAGGATGAAGAGGAGGAGAAAAATTAAATTCGCAATTGCTGGCTTCTGATCAAAGGAGAGTTGCTGCAAGGCTGAGGCCTAGTTCAGGGGTCAGAAGGGAGTTGATAGATACCTTCAATGTGTTCTGGGCGTAGCAGGTCTCCTATTCGCCTTCAGCACAAGCCAACTGCTGCCCTGGAACATTCGCGCAAACATCCCTACCCCAACAGCAACAACAACCATCCCTAGCACCCCCTTTCCTCCTCCGCTTCCCCTCCCTCCCTTAATTCCCAACCCTTAACTCATCTTCGTCGAATCCGCGCTCACTCCAGCAAAACTAGCAATAATTGCACCATTCCCCGCACTCTGCTCCTGCGTCGGTCCAGCAACAATATCCGTCTCACTTAGCGTCGACCACCCCACCGTCGATGTCCCAACTGCCTGTCCGTTGGATGAGAGCGTACTCACGATAGCAAGCGTGCTTATGGCAGAGACACTCTCTACCCAATTAACGGTTTGCAGGAGCGTTGCGCTGCTCACAATGGCTGTGCTAACGGCTTTCCCGGAGGATGAAATGGTGGAGAGGAGAATGAAGGTTGATATGGCGAGTATTATGTCGCTTGGTTTTGTGGGTGTTGGTGAGGGGGGGGAGGTTGAGAGGCCGGAGATTGTGGTTAGACTAAGGGTTGTGGTGCCGAGTATTTCTCCGCCAGAGGAGATGGTTGTAAGGAGCTCGAGGGTGCTAAGGGGGGATCGGGAGCCGGAAGGAGGAGTCGTGTAAATAGTTGTGCTGCCTACTTTGGATGTGGTGATGGGAGAGCCGCCAGCGAACAGGGTGAAAATTATAGGGGCGGTGGAGATAGCGGAGGATTGCTGCGGTTCTTGCTGTGGTATTGGCATTGGAGAGGAGGTAGCTGGGACGCTGACGATTTTAGGGTTGGTGATTGTGGTGCTTGGAGTTGGAGATTCAGCTGTTGGGACATTGACGATGCTCGAGGCACTGGTGGCGCTGGGAGTGGGAGATGGAGGTGTGGACGCGGGCTTGACTGTCATGGTATATGGGGAAGTCGAAGTCGAAGTTGCTTCTTCGAGTGAGGTCGTTGTGTGGATCATCCAGCTAGCTGTCAATTCCACAACTTCAGGACCACCATCAAAACCGGTAGTATCACAAACATGGACACCCGAATTACTAAACACGCCCATCTGGTTCATAGGGACACTGAATAAGACAATAGTCCAATGAAGGCCTCCATCCTCTGAATTCTTAGAGGAATAGATGATGAGTCCGCTTGTGCCGATAATATCTTGTGTAGTAGCCGGCCAAGGTAAATCGAAAGTATCTAAGAAGCATGTTTTTCCGCTGTGGCTATCTGTCAACGGGACTGTACCCCACCAGGAATAGTCGCCGTTGACCACAAATCCTGTTGGATATGTTCTCCAGGCTATCAATTTATCTGCTGTCTTACAGATAAGTGAAAACTCACAATTCGGTGGTAGAGAATTTTCTGGTACTGGTGTACGTAACTTTTGCAACCTGAATTCCTTCGGAATTCATTGAAGGGAGAGTAAAGCCTTTAGGTAGGTTGGTGCTCCACACAGTTGTTGTTCGGGTCTGCTTTAACACTGTGTTAACATACTCGATAACGGTGGCTGCTGTTATGGTTGTGGGGGCAAAAATCATTGATTGCCACATATAATACCATGCCAAGCCATAAGATAGGGTACAATTGGTCGCGCAAGTGTTTGACCTCTCTTATAATACATATGGGATATGATCACTATATTCGGGTGATGCAGTTATTTGTGGATGTCCTATTGTTAAGTTAGAGCCATTAATAACAGCTGGTTGTAAAACATGAATCCTCACATGAACGGAATCTGTTTTTGTTCGGAAAGGTGAGCAGAGCTGCTTTATTAGTAATACTAGGTGAGCTAAGGTGAGAAGCAGGTAAACAATGGTGAGCAATAGTGGACGGCAGCAGAGTCAGCCTGAGCATGCATTGACAGGCCATTTTAGCGTTCAAGGGAGCTAGTTTTGTCACCCTTAAGGCCCGGTTACACTTTCCTCACCTTGTCTCTAGGTGCAGATCTCATTTTGGCTCCCTTCCGACTAGGGATCTTCTAAAGCAATTTTTGGATGGATCCACATTCGCTTATATACACATGATAAGTTACTCAGCTTCATTATTCTTTAACACCTATAAGGACGGGTCGATGAGTAATGACGGCAACTCTTATATATATTATCTTCTCATTCACTACTATGTGACAGCTCTGGTGCCCCGCCACGTGTTTTGAGGATTTCTTAAATTTGTCATGTGACTAACCACGTGACTGAATCTGTGCATATTAGCTTTTTCCTTCTCTCTCTCTTCTTCTTTCCTTACCTTTAGATTCCAAGGAATATTAGGAGTAGCAGTATCCATAAACACTCCTATGTTCACAAAATTTATAAAAAACTATTAAATTATGAAAAACAAATGTAACTATTAAAATAGAAGCTATATGTGACAGCCGCACTGGCCTTACAGGTTCCCGCATGACTTTTAGTCATGTGATCCCTCTCTGTGTATATAGTCCCGGATCCCCCTCGTACCTTCTTATTTCTGTACTTTTAGATTCGCTTAATTCACACCGATTACCTTGTCTCTATCGAGCTAGTATCGCCGTCACACTATAATTGTGATCGAGCGGGGAGCGTGAAGTGTGCTGAATCCCTAACACGGCGAATGGGGGGTGTGGTGTGTACTTAATCCTTAATTCTGAGCATATAAAGCTACAGAAGGAAGGTAGGAAAGAAAGCTCGTAAGGAGAGTATTTAAGCAACGCGTATGTCACGTGTAAGATCACGTGACAAATCTGCCCTCCAATCTATCCCTCGCTCCAGAGCTGTAACAACGCCACCATTCTATTTGAGTAGTAGCGGGCCATAATTTTAAGTAAAAAAATCGAAAAGCATAATAGATAAGAACTAGACGCATACATATTATGAGACGAGAAGAAGTATTTGCTCCATTTGGGGATGAGTGGTTGGCTTGCGAATATACTAGTTCCACTTCCTTAGGGAATTTGACTTCGCTTGCTGGCGACAATTTTTGGAGCAACAGACTTAGGTAACAAGATACGAAGACTCGTCAGCGATACATGGCTGCAACTTTGGTATGCCAGGAAAAACTTGTTAGTGAGGAATAGAATGCCCCTTGAGCTGGATTTCAAGTCATCTTGGAAGAGACAATTGAGTCATGTTGGAAACTTTTACATTGGGCTAATACTCCCCACCGTAAATTTTCCAATTAACTTATAAATCCACCTTGCTCGATAATCCCCAAAATCCAGCACCTGCAGCAATGAAATCAGACTGATGCCCCAACACCGGAGAGGTGTTCTTGCATGAGAAAAGAGAAAACAATTAAAAGCTTCCCCAAAAGAATTTTAAGGTGGAAAGGTTGTTATTCAATAGCGATTGCTTCAAATTTTAAATTTGAAACTCCGGAATCATATCATCTCGGCCTGCGTCAGACAACTCGATATCAAAACCTTCGCTTTCGGTTTCCTGCTGCCCATGCATTATCAGAATCATGACGGATATGAAGCCAGAAACTGCCAATTTGCGACTGCCCCTGCGAACCTGACTGGTGATTTGGGCAAAACCTCCCAGAACTCCCAGAGCTCTACTCCCAGTCTTTGAAACCCGATTTTCGTTCAACATACAAGCCGACCAACACCCTCGACAAAGACGAACTCTCAAGAGATAACACCTAGACCAGGCCTTAGAAAATCGACCATCTTGTTTTTCGACGATTGGGCGATAAACTGCATGGCTTCTTTCGATTGGCGGGGTACCTCAACCATGGTAGCAGCATAACTCAGCACGACCATAGACATATCCAGTAGCAAATTCAGCCCTTCCTTAATCTGCTGTTCGGAGAATGTTGCTAGCTGATCAGGAAATCTGTGGCGCAATTGAGACGTGAGAGGCGGCTGAGAACTGGATGCTTGGTCCTCGAGTTTTGAGGTTGCTCCAGTCCGTTTTTCCAACCCTCCGTGTACTTTGTTTATGTCATCATAAAGTGAAAGTGAGAGGAGTGAGGTTGCCGCGGAGTCTTTTGATTTAATTTGGTTGAAGCTTATTTGCCATGTTGTAGCGACCGACTTTGGGACTAGGTCTGGGCTGTATTCATCTCTGACCTTCTCCTCAGAGATAGATTGCGACCGTAATGTTGTATCTTCCTCGAGGCCGATTTGACAATCCAGCAGCTTCTCTTTTTCTGCATTAAACAAGTTAAGATATTGAGATATCGATGTATTTGTCATCTGAATATATGATGCTGCTTGTGCGAGAGCCAACGGTAGTCCTTCTAGAAGCTCAATGAGACGGCCGAGATCCTGATCATCTACTGCAGTTTGGCCAGCTAGGCAAGCCCTCTTCCGGAAGAGCTCAACCGACTCTTCATTTTCGAATGGAGTAACTTCAAACCTAGAGATCCTTCTTGTGTGATTTGTGTCTTTGAATGGCGAATCGAAGTTTTCATTGCGCGTTGTCGTGATGATTGAGCCAGAGGATTGACTACACCAGAGATCGCCAAATTTTGATATATCATCATCATCATCGTCCAAAATTAACAGCCAAGGTGACGAATCAGCGTTAAGTTGTTTGATTAGGTGCTCCGTTGTAGCGGGTCCCCTTTGAGAGTTGATAGTGGATGTTTTCCAAGTGTTGACCCAAACTATGCTAGTAAACTCCGCTCTATATCGGGAAGCAAATTCGAGAGCAATTTGTGTTTTGCTTGAATTTGTCAGTAAGTCACAGGTTTATAAACGGAATACTACGTACCCAACGCCGCCCATTCCTTGAAGTACAATTCTCTGAGACGTGTCCATTTTTAAAGCCTGCTTCATGCTCCGAAGGATGGATCCTCGTCCAACGAAATTCTTATTCCGTTCGTAAGGAATACGGACTAGGCACTTATATTAGCGTATTTGACATTTTATAAGTCCAGAATAGTGACGAACAGTCTAAGTAGAGTGAACTCTCCCCCGAGATATCCTTGTTGCTAATCGAGGAGGTTGAGAATTCTCTAGTAACAGGAACATGGTTGACGTCGGACAAGGTATCTGCAAAATTATGTAAGTTTGCTGGAGAGGGATTGATTGCGACCTTTGGCATCGGATTATTGCTAGAGTTTCTGTTGACGGTGAATCTAATAGATTCACAATTAGCTGCAGAGCATGTGACATCTTGTATCGCGTGAGGTGCATTATCATGGGCCGTTTGAGAGCCTCGGCCACTACCATGGCAAAGCAAGCCTCTAACATTGCCCCGTAGTCCTGGGAACATATAAAAGGGAAAGTTGTCAACATTGTGCGGCCACGAACTTCGTGAAACGCGATGGAAACGTCGAAGGGGGTGGTGATCCGGTAATAAGTATTTCATAGTTGTGCGAAATTCTCGGGAGCCCTGGGAGGTGTATATAGTCTTGTGGAGAAGACTTGGGCCGCTGGTGAGGGCCTGTACCTGATGAAATTTTGCAAGACGTTGCTGGCGAGGGCTACTGAAAGCTGACTGGAGCAACGAGAGACTTGAGGCACCTTTTGGCAAAGTTAATTCGGTGACTGGTACCAGAATATCTTCTCGAGGTGGCTCTGATGGGAAAGATGTAATTCTGCCTTGATTGGTATGAAACGTGGCAACATAAAACTGTGGTAATTGACTGTTCGAAACTGTATGAAAAGTAGCCGAAAGCCGGGGTCGTTCTGAAGTATAGACATTGTGCCTGAAGTTGCCATAGTAGATAATTGCAACAAGTGCATAGTATGAGTTGGGGTTCGCAGTTGTGAAAGAAGATGGGTTTCTCGTGGAGGGAGAGAAATCTTGCCAGTACCCATTACCGTTAGTGTCGTTCGCATCTCCAGGTCCTCTATCGCCGGAGTCCTCGTCCTGGTTTTCATTGTCTACACCACCATTAGGCGATCCGTCAAGAGAGGCATCTCCATTCTCATCGTCGCTATCCTCTTCCATTTCATCGAAGTCGGACATGTCTTCATCATTGCCCTCTTCCTCCTCCTCTTCTTCATCGCTCAGTTCTTCTGCCAATTTTTCATTCCAGGATGACATTTCCCAACCGTTTTCAAAATGCTCTGCAATATGTGACAGTCGCATTTCCCAACTTTCCAAGTCTTCTCCACAGAAGCCACAGCGGCTTCTAGAATCGGGATTTTTTTTGTTCCGTCCAGCTAGAAACCACGGATGCCGGTAACATAAGATTGTGCTGCTTCCTGAGATGTTCTTGGAGCTTGTCCTTCCGCTTAAACCGATAACTTTCGCTTGTCTGATATTGGCAGCTGGCGGTAGGCCGCCTCGGACGTTGAGAAGTTGATTCGCAACTCTGACATGACACCGCATCGCCTAACACAGCTCTCGAACACCCTCTGGACATACAAACGTACTCGCTGGGCTGACCGTGTGTATTTTCATGGCGTATCCACTCCGACCTATTTTTGAGGGGTTTCATACAGCTGGAAGTAGTACACTGCCACTTCTTTTTTTGAGCACTCCAAGCCGCATTTCTTTCTTTACGGCTCTTTTTAGAAACGGATATCTGTATTAGACCTGAGTGGTCTTCAGGATCTTTCCTGGTACGCATGATTGAGGACACTTGATCTCTACTGGAAGGCTCTGTATGGCTCAATCCTAGCCTGTCTTGATTCGGATTTGACTGCAAGCCTCGCCGTCGCATCCGATCGAACCACTGCGAGACATCATCGAACGTACTCCCAATCAGACGAGCCTGATCTTGCATGGTCTGTTGATCAGGTTGTGGGTTGAATCGGAATTCTATCTCGAGAATAGCAAAGGCTCTTTCCTTCGGCCTTCTATCCTTTCTAGGTTTTGTGTCTCTCTTGTGACGGATCAGTCTTTCATCGATAATGCCGGATCGAGTCCATTGCCGTTTTCTTAGTCTCATACGTGTCGGGGAGCAGCTTCTTGAAGCGTTTAGAAGATGTGTATTTTTCGATGGTGCAGGTGAATGGAGATTCTGGGAAGGCGCCCTTTCAAAATCCTGGTTTGTTCGCATTATTTCTCTTCCCGGTGTAATACTTGACCCGATATCATAAGCGCCACTTGAGAAAACATCTTGTGGTGCCGTGTAGAGCAAATTCATGCCCTAGCTTTCCGTAAGCAGATGTATATAGCTGGGGGAAATAAAGCTCCGGCCCGTGGAAACTGAAATAGATGTTCGAAAAAGATATAGTCTTACCAGGGCGTTTTGGGGAGAAAACTGTTCGAGATCTGACCACCAGTTCGTTTGTGACACATTTGAACTCAAATTTCCGTCGAACATAGTCTCCATCCCAAGCATTGTGCCAATCTTTTCTCCGAATTCGGAACGAAACGGCTCACCCCCCAATCCGAACATGGCACTGTTACTAGACATCATCGGAGCTTGTTCGTAATTGCTCGACATTGTGTAAGCAGCCGAATCCAGGTCTCCAGGGTCCTGAAAAGCATGATCACGCGATCCATATCTCGATCCCATCGCTGAGCCGTGCTCCATTCCACCGAAATATGAACTGCTGGCAAGCATCGTCTTTATGGTGGAATAGGCGATCGTAATGGGCTGGGCGTTCTAA